>CANASO010000001.1:0-2500 GCA_947363495.1 Euzophera pinguis
AAGAGGCCGTAGTGATCATCCTGAAAAAACCTTCGAAGGAAACCTATACGACCCCAAAGGCATACAGACCTATTGGCCTATTGCCAATACTGGGAAAGATCTTTGAGAAAATGGTGGTTGCGCGGATGAAGCATCATCTCCTCCCGAGAATGAGTAAGCACCAATACGGATTCATGCCGCAAAGGAGTACCGAGGACTCCCTCTGTGCCCTGATGAAACACATAAGAGCCAAACTGGCGGAAAAGAAAATAGTCACGATGGTTTCACTAGACATAGAGGGGGCCTTTGATAACGCCTGGTGGCCGGCGGTGCTGCTCAGACTTGTGGAGGAGAATTGCCCTATGGGAATAATAAAAATCATAAACAGCTACCTACATAGCAGAAAGGTATCCGTAAGATACGGTGGACAAGAGGTATCCGCAGAGCAAACAAAAGGATGCATTCAAGGGTCCATAGCAGGCCCAATACTTTGGAACCTACTCTTGGATCCCCTCCTAAAGGAACTAGAAGGTAAAGGAGTGCTAGTACAGGCCTTTGCAGATGACGTGGTCCTGATTTTCGATGGTGACTACGCAATGGAAATAGAGAGCCAAGCCAGGGAAGCTCTAGCGATTGTTCAGACGTGGGGAGCGAACAATAAGTTGAAATTCGCTGCACAAAAAACTAAAGCGATGGTAATAACCAAAAAACAGAAATTCGACTTCCCACGTCTGAGCATGAACGGGAGCAACGTGGAGATGGTGAAAGATATAAAACTGCTGGGGGTAACCATAGACGAAAAGCTCACCTTCAAGAAACACATTGGTAATATATGCAGGAGAGCAATAGGCATCTATAAGCAGCTTGCCAAAGCGGCAAAATCTACTTGGGGCCTAGACCCCGAAATAATTCGCACCATTTATACGGCAACAGTTGAGCCCATTATACTGTATGGTGCGAGCGTCTGGGCACCAGTGGTGGGCAGGGTGGGAATAAAAAAGCAACTGAACGCTGTGCTACGCGGTTTCGCCCAAAAGATCTGTGGGGCCTACCGCACGGTCTCCCTCAACTCAGCCCTCGTGTTAGCGGGATTGCTTCCCCTTGATCTGCGTGTGCGCGAGGTAGCCTCGCTATACGGGATCAAGAAGGGGGCACCTATACCGGGGCTGGGAGATAGGGAGATCGAGCGGTTGGCCCCGGCGATTGAGGCTCCTCATCCGGCGGAACGTATCGATCTCGAGTTCTCTAGCCTGGTAAACCAGCAACAAGTGGAGGAGAGCAGAGAATCCTCTGTGCAAATCTACACAGACGGCAGCAGAATCGATGAGAAGGTTGGCGCCGCTCTTTCCATCTGGGAGGGAGGGGTGGAAACCGGAAGGTCGAAGTTCGGCTTGCCGTCCTATTGCTCGGTTTATCAGGCTGAGCTCCTGGCGATACGTGAAGCCACGAGGAAAATCAAAGCGCACAAAGGTAATGCTTTTGGAATTTACAGCGACTCCATGTCAGCCCTGATGACCATTGTAAACCCGGGTTCCCTCCATCCACTAGCAGTTGAATCCAGGGATAACATACGAATTTTATCCCGCCAGAACAAAACTATAAAGCTGTACTGGATAAAAGCGCACGCAGGGCTGGAGGGTAACGAAAGGGCGGATGAGCTGGCAAAGGATGCTGCTGTGAATTCCAGAACCAAGCCAAAGTACGATCTATGCCCAGTCTCATACGCGAAGCGAATTCTGCGTTCGGACTCGATTCGCGAATGGGACGAAAGGTACAGAATGGGCGTAACCGCGAGTACAACGAAAATCTTCTTTCCTGTGGCATCAGCGGCATACAAAACGGTCAGAGAAATCAAGCCAACGGGCCGTGTGACGCAAATACTAACGGGGCACGGGGGGTTCGCGGGATACTTACACAGATTCAAGTGTCGTGAGAATCCCTCGTGCACCTGCGACCCAGAGGAGGAGGAAACAGTCCTGCATTTGTTAACGGAATGCCCAGTTTTTGACCGCCGGAGAGCAAACCTAGAGATAGAATTAGGATACAAAATAAATAAACAAGCACTACCAGCGATAATAAAAAGTAAAAATGTTAATGTTTTTCTAGAATTTTGTAACTATATAACTAAAACTGTAAATATAAAAAACGGTAAGAAACACACATGATGACATAATATAAGAAGTATATTATAGCACACCATGTGATAAAAAAGTTGATGTAAAATAGATAAGAAAACATGTAATAAAATTAAATAGAAATAAATATAAGTAAACCATATATATAAGTTGAAAAAGTGAATGTAGTAAAATATATAAGTTAAATAAAATGTAAGAGAAAACTCCTGAATGTAATAGAATTAAGTAGAAATAAGAAAAGCTGTAAAAGATTATAATAAAAATAGATGGAAGTACGTTATTCCCCAGAAACCCTATATAGTTGATAAGTAAAGAAATAAAGAAAATTAGAAGAATAGATGAATAGACGGGCATCCCACCCGTAGATTGCATAAAAGATGAAAGTA
>CANASO010000001.1:5000-17500 GCA_947363495.1 Euzophera pinguis
CTAACCTAACCTAACCTAACCTAACCTAACCTAACCTAACCTAACCTAACCTAACCTAACCTAACCTAACCTAACCTAACCTAACCTAACCTAACCTAACCTAACCTAACCTAACCTAACCTAACCTAACCTAACCTAACCTAACCTAACCTAACCTAACCTAACCTAACCTAACCTAACCTAACCTAACCTAACCTAACCTAACCTAACCTAACCTAACCTAACCTAACCTAACCTAACCTAACCTAACCTAACCTAACCTAACCTAACCTAACCTAACCTAACCTAACCTAACCTAACCTAACCTAACCTAACCTAACCTAACCTAACCTAACCTAACCTAACCTAACCTAACCTAACCTAACCTAACCTAACCTAACCTAACCTAACCTAACCTAACCTAACCTAACCTAACCTAACCTAACCTAACCTAACCTAACCTAACCTAACCTAACCTAACCTAACCTAACCTAACCTAACCTAACCTAACCTAACCTAACCTAACCTAACCTAACCTAACCTAACCTAACCTAACCTAACCTAACCTAACCTAACCTAACCTAACCTAACCTAACCTAACCTAACCTAACCTAACCTAACCTAACCTAACCTAACCTAACCTAACCTAACCTAACCTAACCTAACCTAACCTAACCTAACCTAACCTAACCTAACCTAACCTAACCTAACCTAACCTAACCTAACCTAACCTAACCTAACCTAACCTAACCTAACCTAACCTAACCTAACCTAACCTAACCTAACCTAACCTAACCTAACCTAACCTAACCTAACCTAACCTAACCTAACCTAACCTAACCTAACCTAACCTAACCTAACCTAACCTAACCTAACCTAACCTAACCTAACCTAACCTAACCTAACCTAACCTAACCTAACCTAACCTAACCTAACCTAACCTAACCTAACCTAACCTAACCTAACCTAACCTAACCTAACCTAACCTAACCTAACCTAACCTAACCTAACCTAACCTAACCTAACCTAACCTAACCTAACCTAACCTAACCTAACCTAACCTAACCTAACCTAACCTAACCTAACCTAACCTAACCTAACCTAACCTAACCTAACCTAACCTAACCTAACCTAACCTAACCTAACCTAACCTAACCTAACCTAACCTAACCTAACCTAACCTAACCTAACCTAACCTAACCTAACCTAACCTAACCTAACCTAACCTAACCTAACCTAACCTAACCTAACCTAACCTAACCTAACCTAACCTAACCTAACCTAACCTAACCTAACCTAACCTAACCTAACCTAACCTAACCTAACCTAACCTAACCTAACCTAACCTAACCTAACCTAACCTAACCTAACCTAACCTAACCTAACCTAACCTAACCTAACCTAACCTAACCTAACCTAACCTAACCTAACCTAACCTAACCTAACCTAACCTAACCTAACCTAACCTAACCTAACCTAACCTAACCTAACCTAACCTAACCTAACCTAACCTAACCTAACCTAACCTAACCTAACCTAACCTAACCTAACCTAACCTAACCTAACCTAACCTAACCTAACCTAACCTAACCTAACCTAACCTAACCTAACCTAACCTAACCTAACCTAACCTAACCTAACCTAACCTAACCTAACCTAACCTAACCTAACCTAACCTAACCTAACCTAACCTAACCTAACCTAACCTAACCTAACCTAACCTAACCTAACCTAACCTAACCTAACCTAACCTAACCTAACCTAACCTAACCTAACCTAACCTAACCTAACCTAACCTAACCTAACCTAACCTAACCTAACCTAACCTAACCTAACCTAACCTAACCTAACCTAACCTAACCTAACCTAACCTAACCTAACCTAACCTAACCTAACCTAACCTAACCTAACCTAACCTAACCTAACCTAACCTAACCTAACCTAACCTAACCTAACCTAACCTAACCTAACCTAACCTAACCTAACCTAACCTAACCTAACCTAACCTAACCTAACCTAACCTAACCTAACCTAACCTAACCTAACCTAACCTAACCTAACCTAACCTAACCTAACCTAACCTAACCTAACCTAACCTAACCTAACCTAACCTAACCTAACCTAACCTAACCTAACCTAACCTAACCTAACCTAACCTAACCTAACCTAACCTAACCTAACCTAACCTAACCTAACCTAACCTAACCTAACCTAACCTAACCTAACCTAACCTAACCTAACCTAACCTAACCTAACCTAACCTAACCTAACCTAACCTAACCTAACCTAACCTAACCTAACCTAACCTAACCTAACCTAACCTAACCTAACCTAACCTAACCTAACCTAACCTAACCTAACCTAACCTAACCTAACCTAACCTAACCTAACCTAACCTAACCTAACCTAACCTAACCTAACCTAACCTAACCTAACCTAACCTAACCTAACCTAACCTAACCTAACCTAACCTAACCTAACCTAACCTAACCTAACCTAACCTAACCTAACCTAACCTAACCTAACCTAACCTAACCTAACCTAACCTAACCTAACCTAACCTAACCTAACCTAACCTAACCTAACCGATAGCTCTAAAGTTCTCTAGACTCCACTAAATCTTCATCGTATCCCTTGCTCATCACTAGGAAGCACTTAATATAACAAATCCACCTGTTTTTCTCACGCTTTTCACTTAGTTTTTGCCTTTGTAGATTTCTCCATACTAAATTTCTCGTAGACCCCTGCTACGGAGCTACTACGGTACTTCGGAGCATCTGACACTTCTTAATTTGCATTTATCTTCTTCATTCCGTCACCCCTTATCTTCCGAGGCGCATTAGGCGTCTTAGCGACCCATATCCACGCGAATTTTTCGATTTTTGTCTTAAAATTTCGGTTTTTTCTTCTTATTTTCCGAATTTTCCTCTACGCATTTTCATTTTCTTCGCTTTTCTTATCCGTCTCGTCGAGCCGCGTCCGACGACACCACTTTCGCCGGGATCCGACGACAGGAACCTGAAAAATTTGAAATTTTTACATCTCCATAGTAAAAAATCCACCTAAGCTATCGTTCACCACGATATTTCATAGCTCTAAAGTTCTCTAGACTCCACTAAATCTTCATCGTATCCCTTGCTCATCACTAGGAAGCACTTAATATAACAAATCCACCTGTTTTTCTCACGCTTTTCACTTAGTTTTTGCCTTTGTAGATTTCTCCATACTAAATTTCTCGTAGACCCCTGCTACGGAGCTACTACGGTACTTCGGAGCATCTGACACTTCTTAATTTGCATTTATCTTCTTCATTCCGTCACCCCTTATCTTCCGAGGCGCATTAGGCGTCTTAGCGACCCATATCCACGCGAATTTTTCGATTTTTGTCTTAAAATTTCGGTTTTTTCTTCTTATTTTCCGAATTTTCCTCTACGCATTTTCATTTTCTTCGCTTTTCTTATCCGTCTCGTCGAGCCGCGTCCGACGACACCACTTTCGCCGGGATCCGACGACAGGAACCTGAAAAATTTGAAATTTTTACATCTCCATAGTAAAAAATCCACCTAAGCTATCGTTCACCACGATATTTCATAGCTCTAAAGTTCTCTAGACTCCACTAAATCTTCATCGTATCCCTTGCTCATCACTAGGAAGCACTTAATATAACAAATCCACCTGTTTTTCTCACGCTTTTCACTTAGTTTTTGCCTTTGTAGATTTCTCCATACTAAATTTCTCGTAGACCCCTGCTACGGAGCTACTACGGTACTTCGGAGCATCTGACACTTCTTAATTTGCATTTATCTTCTTCATTCCGTCACCCCTTATCTTCCGAGGCGCATTAGGCGTCTTAGCGACCCATATCCACGCGAATTTTTCGATTTTTGTCTTAAAATTTCGGTTTTTTCTTCTTATTTTCCGAATTTTCCTCTACGCATTTTCATTTTCTTCGCTTTTCTTATCCGTCTCGTCGAGCCGCGTCCGACGACACCACTTTCGCCGGGATCCGACGACAGGAACCTGAAAAATTTGAAATTTTTACATCTCCATAGTAAAAAATCCACCTAAGCTATCGTTCACCACGATATTTCATAGCTCTAAAGTTCTCTAGACTCCACTAAATCTTCATCGTATCCCTTGCTCATCACTAGGAAGCACTTAATATAACAAATCCACCTGTTTTTCTCACGCTTTTCACTTAGTTTTTGCCTTTGTAGATTTCTCCATACTAAATTTCTCGTAGACCCCTGCTACGGAGCTACTACGGTACTTCGGAGCATCTGACACTTCTTAATTTGCATTTATCTTCTTCATTCCGTCACCCCTTATCTTCCGAGGCGCATTAGGCGTCTTAGCGACCCATATCCACGCGAATTTTTCGATTTTTGTCTTAAAATTTCGGTTTTTTCTTCTTATTTTCCGAATTTTCCTCTACGCATTTTCATTTTCTTCGCTTTTCTTATCCGTCTCGTCGAGCCGCGTCCGACGACACCACTTTCGCCGGGATCCGACGACAGGAACCTGAAAAATTTGCCCCCCCACCCACCCAGTAATTGCTTTGGTATATCAACTTTTCGTATATTCCAAAAAATTAATTATTTTTAAGTAGTTTTATTTTGGCTTATTTGTATACCACTAGTTTCTCTGGACTGTAAATAGTAAATCAAGTAACATAATGATGAGAGTAGCACGGTCTCCGGCCCGGAAGAGGGTCGACTTTGATACGACATTTAATATTCCTGCCGCCGTAGCCAGTACCGCCTCAGCGGAGGTAGACGATCTGTTGTCCCTTAAGGACAGTGACATCCCCACGCCGACGAATACCCCCAGTCTTATCGTGTATGCGTCTAGGTCTGAAGAGGCTAACAATATATTAAAGCACTCGCTAGCTCAGCTGAAAAACTCAGGCAATATAAAGAAAGAAATAAGGGTGGAGATTGACAAAGCCCTTAACCGATTGTGCCAGCTTGTCGTTGAGTCGGAAAACGACCGGAGGGTCGACAGGTTGGAACGAAGCGCGGTGGGCTGTGGCAGTCCCAATCCGAACATGGATGTGTACATGCAGAGACTGGAAGAGCATGCAAAATTAGTGCAGAGTAACAACGAAGCCATGTCGGAGTTAAAGGAAAGAATGGATAGGCACGCCGAGACTCTCGAAAAAGCCGCAGAAACTACATACGCAACTGTGGCATCGGGGAAACCAGTACCCCAGGGGAGTAGGGAGAAGAGGGAAACCCTCCACTCCGTAATTATCGCCTCAAAGGATGGACAGGAAACGGGCGAGAGAGTGCTGGAGAGAGTCAGGGAGGCGGTAGACGCCAAAGAAGGGTGGATTGAAGTAAAGAAAGTACGGAAGGCTAAAGACCGCAAGGTAGTTATAGGAGTGGGGAGCGAGGAGGAGAGGGACAAGCTCAAGAGTAGGCTGGAAAAGGAAGGAGGTCACCTCACAGTCGAGAGCATAAAGAATAAGGATCCGCTCCTCATCCTCAAAAGCGTGCTGAAGCGACACAGCGACGAGGACATAATTAAGGCGATCAGAAATCAAAATAAGGCAGTCTTCGCAGGCCTGAACGAGACGGATAGCAGAGTGCAGATCAAATACAAAAAGAGAGCTCGCAACCCGCTCACTAACCATGTAATAATTAGTACGTCTCCAAAGATATGGCAACGTGTAGTTGACTCAGGAACCCTCCGCATAGACCTGCAACTCATTAGTGTGGCGGACCAGTCTCCCCTGGTTCAGTGCTCTCGCTGCTTGGGGTACGGTCACAGCAAGAGGTTCTGCACCGAAGCGGCGGACTTGTGCAGCCACTGTGGCGGTCCCCACTTAAGGGTCGAGTGCACTGAATGGCTCGAGGGAGGAGTACCGGCCTGCCATAACTGCAGTAAGGCTGGCATGGCGCGCGCGGCCCATAACGTATTTAGTCAGGAGTGCCCGATAAGGAAGCGGTGGGACGCAATAGCCAGGTCGGCTATTGCGTACTGCTAAGGATGTCACACGCACGCAGCTCCTATATCACTTTATGCAAGCAAACCTGCGCAAAAAACGATTGGCCACCGACGAACTCTTCATAGAGGCAGCAAAGCGTAAAGCCGCAATAGCACTACTGCAGGAACCGTATACAGCCAATATTAAAAAAATGAAGAATCGTCAGGGGGCCAGAATCTACCAAAATACCAACGGAGTCCTGGTTAAATCCGCTATAGCGGTCTTCGATCCCAACATGGATGTGATACAGCACCCAGAGCTCACCACAGATAATATAGTTGTGATAGAGGTCAAGACTAGTGCATGGAAGGTTACGGTCGTGTCATTTTATTTCGAACCGGAAGCGCCCATCGAACCTTATCTAACAGAATTAAAAAGGGTATTAAGAGCATTAAACTCTGTCAATGTAATCATCGGCGGAGACGCTAATGCGAAAAGCACATGGTGGGGCAGCAGGGTTCTGGACCGCAGAGGGGATGACATGGCCGGAACTTTACACGAGATGGATCTACATATACTGAATTCGGGTACTGTACCAACTTTCGACACCATCAGAGACCGCAAACGATATACCAGCTTCGTAGACGTGACGGCGTGCTCACCAAATATGCTGGATCTAATAACGAACTGGAGAGTGGTGGAAGACCTCACGAGTTCAGACCATAATGGTATTATGTTCGAGGTAAAGCTGAAAAGATCAAAGGGATTAAGCGTTGACAGAACCACCAGAATTTATAATACGAGGAAGGCAGATTGGATCAAATTTAACGATAAAATAGGAGAATTAAAAATAGAATACGTGTTAACAGAACAAGCAATATCGCAAATTAATAAAGTAGATCAAATAGAACTTGCCATACAGAAGTACAATAAAGTAATCACAGAGGCGTGCGAGTACGCTATCCCCAGGAAAAAGAAAAAAGAGACACTTAACATACCATGGTGGTCTGAAGAACTCGAAAAGATGAAGAGGGGAGTCGCCACTCTCAAACGAAGAATCCGATGTGCAGCACCAGACAGAAGGAACGCGGTCGTGGAACAGTACCTGAAAGCAAAAGAGGAATATGAGAAACAGGTCGTAAAGGCTCAGACTCAGAGTTGGAAGGAGTTTTGCGAAAAGCAGGAGAAAGAAGGAGTCTGGGAGGGCATTTACAGAGTCATATCTAAGACTTCCAAAAGGGAGGAAGACCCACCCCTGGAGAAAGATGGAAAGTTTCTTAACATAAAAGAGTCAGCAGAGCTTTTGACCAAAACTTTCTATCCAAAGGATGACGAAAACAACGATAGAGCCTGTCATCGTATCACCAGGGAGAAGTCAAATAAAGTGAATAAAGAAATCGACGCAGAACCAAGTGATCCTCCATTCACAATGACAGAGCTTGTAACAGCAATGAACTCGTTCAACCCGAAGAAAGCGCCTGGAGGGGATGGATTTACTGCGGACATTTGTATAAGGGCGATTAGGAATGATCCAGAGTTGTTTTTAGGAATCCTAAATAAGTGTCTGCAGTACCATTGCTTCCCTAGCGCGTGGAAAGAGGCTATCGTAATCATCCTCAAGAAGCCAGGAAAGGACAGCTATAGCGTACCGAAATCGTACAGACCGATAGGGTTGCTGCCGATTCTCGGTAAACTATATGAGAAAATGCTGGTAGCGCGTCTGAAGTACCATATCTTGCCAAAACTAAGTACCCGCCAGTACGGTTTCATGCCGCAAAAAAGTACGGAAGACGCACTCCATGCACTGGTAGAGCACATTCGAAACAAGGTTGAGCAGAAAAAACTGGTAACAGTAGTCTCCCTTGATATCGAAGGAGCGTTTGATAGTGCATGGTGGCCCATGATTAAACTGCGACTGGCGGAGGAAAAGTGTCCTGTTAACATCAGGAAAGTCTTTGATGACTACCTTACAAACAGAAGTGTCACGGTAAGATATGGAGGCGTAGAGGTCAACTCGAACACCAGCAAAGGCTGCGTTCAAGGGTCTATAGCTGGCCCGCTCCTATGGAACCTTCTACTTGATCCGCTCCTAAAAAATCTAGAAAGCCGTGGTATCTATTGTCAGGCTTATGCTGACGACGTCGTCTTAGTGTTCGACGGGGACGTCGCCAGCCAAATAAACAAGCAAGCCAACGAAACTCTCGCGTATGTTGAGGAGTGGGGTGCTCATAATAAGCTGAAATTTGCTGCTCACAAAACAAATGCGATGCTAGTAACCAGGAAGCTAAAATATGACACCCCACGTCTCAACATGGGCGGAATTACAATAGATATGACGGACAAACTGAAACTCCTAGGGCTGACTATAGATCGAAAACTCACGTTCAACAACCATGTGAAGAACGTATGTAAAAAAGCATTAGCCATATACCAACAACTTTCGAGGGCTGCAAAAGCCAGTTGGGGTCTCAACCCGGAGATAATCCGGATTATTTACACCGCAGCGGTGGAGCCAGTCGTACTTTATGCAGCTAGCGTCTGGGCACCGGCGGTCGAAAAGGTGGGAGTAAGAAAACAGCTCAACGCGATCCAACGCGGATTCGCGCAAAAAATGTGCAGGGCCTATCGCACAGTCTCTTTGAGTTCGGCACTGGTACTGGCTGGACTGCTCCCGCTTGATCTCCGTATTCAAGAAGCTGCTTCTTTATATGGGATCAAGAAGGGGGCACTGCAGCCTGGACTGGGAGACAGAGAGATTGAGCGAATGGCCTCAGTACTGGAAGCTCCCCACCCCGCGTCGCGTGTCGACAGGGACTTCGTTAGCCTGGTGGACCGAGCAGACGTTGATGAAAATAGTAATTTTGATGCAAGGATTTACACTGATGGTAGCAAAACGGACGAAGGAGTTGGGGCCGCGCTGTCCATCTGGTGCGGTGAATCGGAAGTCCGTTCCATCAAACATAGTCTATCAACGTACTGTACGGTCTACCAGGCGGAGCTCCTGGCGATACGCGAGGCGACTAGGTGGATAAAGACGCACAGCGGTCATACATATGGCATATATAGTGACTCGATGGCTGCCCTTCAAACGGTTACAAACCCGGAATCCCTCCATCCCCTAGCAGTGGAAATAAGAGACAATTTGAACATCGCATCTCAACAGAATAAGAGGGTAGAGTTATTCTGGATAAAGGCTCATGCGGGGTTGGAGGGTAATGAGAGGGCAGACCAATTAGCTAAAGAAGCGGCACAGAAGTCGAAAAAGCGTCCAGTGTACGATCTGTGTCCCTTATCTTTCGCCAAACATAACCTCCGCTCGGAGTCACTCCTCAAATGGGACCGTAGGTACGAGGCGGGTCAAACAGCTTCTGTCACTAAAGTGTTTTTCCCGGTCGCGTCAGAGGCGTACAAAATTGTGCGCATGCATATACCCACGAAAGTAACGACCCAGATACTAAGTGGACACGGCGGGTTTTCGGGGTATCTGCATCGGTTTAAATGCAAGGATGACCCGTCTTGTATCTGCGAGCCAGGAGTACCCGAGAGCATAATACATCTAATTTTAGAGTGTCCAGTGTATGACCGGCAGAGACTCGATGTGGAACAGAAACTGAATCTAAAATTGTCCAAAGATGAAATAGCTGCTATCATGAAAGACGAGTCCAAAATAGACGTCTTTATGGATTATTGTGTAAAAATTGCCAACAATGTAATAGCCAGGAATAAGGTATAGATTGTAAATACTTGTATATAAGTTGTACATTAGTGTAAATATGGTATTCTAAAGCAGAAAAAAATAAAAAAATAAAAAAAAAAAATAATAATAATAATATATATAATAATATATATAGGCTATATAGTAAGTGGTACCATTCCAAAACGAGAAAGTAAATTGTACATAAGTGTAAATATACAAAAAGAAAAGAGAATAGAAAACAAATTAGCTCATAAACAAGCACATAGCACAATAAGACCTCTTCGAAACATTGGAAGAGAGAAAGTTGAACTATAAAAAAAAAAAAAAAAAAAAAAAAAAACCTAACCTAACCTAACCTAACCTAACCTAACCTAACCTAACCTAACCTAACCTAACCTAACCTAACCTAACCTAACCTAACCTAACCTAACCTAACCTAACCTAACCTAACCTAACCTAACCTAACCTAACCTAACCGGTACGAAGAAGTTTCAACTATCGAAGAAATATTGACGATCGACAGGATTTCCGCAGATTAATCAAGCGAAAATTTTTTATTTTCCGCTTGCTACACCACTCACGCCTATTACATACGTTAAGTAGCTAGAATAGGCAGTGAGTTAGAAGACCTAGGCGGATTCCTCGTCATCAAAGTATTTTCAGGTGACGAGACGATTTTAAAAATTGACCGGTATTGTCCATTTGTGCTGTTCTTAATCGTTTATACACCTTTACAACTTTTACAAGACTCTTTTTAAAAAACTTTGACATCATCAACTATAATTTTGACTTCTCGGTGCTATAGAAAATGGAACCCAGCCCCATGGCTTACCTTAGCCCCATGGCAGAACCCATATCGATTTCACAAAGAACACTGGACTTTTCGGTAAGTCCTGGGAGACGGCCTCCTCCCAGCACCACGAAAAAACCACAAAGACATTTTCTTGCTTTGGAGGCGTACGAAATCACGGAGAGGGCCGCCGTTCATCTGGACTCTGCAAGAAATTTAAAAAATACTATAAAGGAATCTGTAATTTTATGTTTTAATGAAATGTACAAAGTGGTATGCAAGTTGGAAGTGCAACTAAGACTACAAGAGCATGGGGACAAAGAGGACAAAGTAGAACATGAAGGAAAACAAGCAAGAAAGACAAAAAGAGTAGTCAGTGAAGAGGACCAATTAATAAAAATAATAAGAGAGCACAAGAAAATAATTGAAGATAATAATTTAAAAATGAGTGAACTAACAAAGGAAATAGCGAGACAAAACGAAGTTCCAGCTCGCGGCAAAAGTATAGTTGAAACGACCTCCGACCAAACCAAAAAACCACCGTCAACCTTGCATTCAGTGGTGGTGTCGTCGAAGGAAGTCATGGATACAGGAGAGAATGTCCTCAGCGAAGTGAGCAAGGTAGTCAACGCCAAGGACGGATGGGTTAAAGTAGAAAGAATAAGGAAGGCAAAAAACCAGAAAGTAATAATTGGGTGCAGAACGATCGAGGAGAGAACAAAACTTAAGCAACGTCTTAGCAAATCGGACAGGCTCCAGTTTGAAGACGTAGCAAACAAAGACCCATTAGTCATTCTTAAAAATGTACTAAAGAAAAATAGTAATGACGACATTTTAGAATGTCTAACAAATCAAAATAAAAATATCTTCGAGGGTGTTTCAAAGTCCGAAAATAGAATAACCGTGAATTTCAGGAAGCCGGCAAGAAACCTCTTAGAGAATCATGTCATTATGCGGGTCTCGCCAGTAATCTGGAATCGAATGGTTGAGGCGGAGAAGGTGCGTGTGGATTTGCAGAGAATCACAGTAGCGGATTTTTCGCCACTCGTACAATGTTCTCTTTGTCTCGGATATGGACACGGAAGACGCTTCTGCAATAAAACCGAACCAAAATGCAGCCACTGTGGAGGACCACATATGAAGACACAGTGTGCAGAATGGCAATCTAGAGCAGCCCCATCATGTTGCAACTGCGTTGCGGCTAAGGTCGAGAATCCTAACCACAACGCATTCAGCAGCGACTGCACTATCAGGCAGAGGTGGGATGCCATAGCAAGAGCCGGCATAGCATACTGCTAAAGCAACTATGGAGAACCCTGAAAGTCGACATAAAAATGACACACAGTGCATAGCTTCATCCCAGGTAAAAAATTATGTATTGATTTAAGGATGTAAGAAATGCATCAAAAGTCAATAATTTAGTCAATGCAGGAATGAAGCAAAGTGCGGATCAGTGTTAAGTGTATGTCCCAAAAGATAATATAATATCTTGTTGGAGTTAAAATAACAGTGCTCGGGGTGTTCTGTGTTGTGTTGTGACTAGTGTAAAGTGTGTAAAACCATCCAATCAGTGGAACAATTGTAAAACGTGAGTAAATAGAATTATTAATATATACAAACAATTTTAGCACCTAGAATAGAAAATAAAGTGTCGAATTCATTTAACTTTGCTATATAAATAGGCTCAGCATGTAAACAAACCTAAAATAAATAAAAATTGAAAATTCGGGTAGTCGAATTAAAATACAGCTTACGATGTTTATTTTTAATATTGTAAATTCATCCTTGTTGTAAGGTTGTGTAAGTTTACCAATTGTAGATGTATGCACGAGATTGTAACATAGGAGGACAAAATAAAGCAAAGTTAAAATAAATAGAAATAAAATATACAAAATTTTAAACAAATCAAAAAGTGTATAAAATATAAAGACTAGCAATAAATTATAATTGATGAAGTAAAGGTAAAATAGGATAAAATTTGACTAAGATAAATAAACAATTAAACATTAATAGAATGAAAAATGTCAAATATAGAATCGACGAAATTGCAAAATGGAAATAGTGTTTAAATGTATGATTAAAATAATGGATTATAAATAATTGTG
>CANASO010000001.1:22500-34098 GCA_947363495.1 Euzophera pinguis
CCTAACCTAACCTAACCTAACCTAACCTAACCTAACCTAACCTAACCTAACCTAACCTAACCTAACCTAACCTAACCTAACCTAACCTAACCTAACCTAACCTAACCTAACCTAACCTAACCTAACCTAACCTAACCTAACCTAACCTAACCTAACCTAACCTAACCTAACCTAACCTAACCTAACCTAACCTAACCTAACCTAACCTAACCTAACCTAACCTAACCTAACCTAACCTAACCTAACCTAACCTAACCTAACCTAACCTAACCTAACCTAACCTAACCTAACCTAACCTAACCTAACCTAACCTAACCTAACCTAACCTAACCTAACCTAACCTAACCTAACCTAACCTAACCTAACCTAACCTAACCTAACCTAACCTAACCTAACCTAACCTAACCTAACCTAACCTAACCTAACCTAACCTAACCTAACCTAACCTAACCTAACCTAACCTAACCTAACCTAACCTAACCTAACCTAACCTAACCTAACCTAACCTAACCTAACCTAACCTAACCTAACCTAACCTAACCTAACCTAACCTAACCTAACCTAACCTAACCTAACCTAACCTAACCTAACCTAACCTAACCTAACCTAACCTAACCTAACCTAACCTAACCTAACCTAACCTAACCTAACCTAACCTAACCTAACCTAACCTAACCTAACCTAACCTAACCTAACCTAACCTAACCTAACCTAACCTAACCTAACCTAACCTAACCTAACCTAACCTAACCTAACCTAACCTAACCTAACCTAACCTAACCTAACCTAACCTAACCTAACCTAACCTAACCTAACCTAACCTAACCTAACCTAACCTAACCTAACCTAACCTAACCTAACCTAACCTAACCTAACCTAACCTAACCTAACCTAACCTAACCTAACCTAACCTAACCTAACCTAACCTAACCTAACCTAACCTAACCTAACCTAACCTAACCTAACCTAACCTAACCTAACCTAACCTAACCTAACCTAACCTAACCTAACCTAACCTAACCTAACCTAACCTAACCTAACCTAACCTAACCTAACCTAACCTAACCTAACCTAACCTAACCTAACCTAACCTAACCTAACCTAACCTAACCTAACCTAACCTAACCTAACCTAACCTAACCTAACCTAACCTAACCTAACCTAACCTAACCTAACCTAACCTAACCTAACCTAACCTAACCTAACCTAACCTAACCTAACCTAACCTAACCTAACCTAACCTAACCTAACCTAACCTAACCTAACCTAACCTAACCTAACCTAACCTAACCTAACCTAACCTAACCTAACCTAACCTAACCTAACCTAACCTAACCTAACCTAACCTAACCTAACCTAACCTAACCTAACCTAACCTAACCTAACCTAACCTAACCTAACCTAACCTAACCTAACCTAACCTAACCTAACCTAACCTAACCTAACCTAACCTAACCTAACCTAACCTAACCTAACCTAACCTAACCTAACCTAACCTAACCTAACCTAACCTAACCTAACCTAACCTAACCTAACCTAACCTAACCTAACCTAACCTAACCTAACCTAACCTAACCTAACCTAACCTAACCTAACCTAACCTAACCTAACCTAACCTAACCTAACCTAACCTAACCTAACCTAACCTAACCTAACCTAACCTAACCTAACCTAACCTAACCTAACCTAACCTAACCTAACCTAACCTAACCTAACCTAACCTAACCTAACCTAACCTAACCTAACCTAACCTAACCTAACCTAACCTAACCTAACCTAACCTAACCTAACCTAACCTAACCTAACCTAACCTAACCTAACCTAACCTAACCTAACCTAACCTAACCTAACCTAACCTAACCTAACCTAACCTAACCTAACCTAACCTAACCTAACCTAACCTAACCTAACCTAACCTAACCTAACCTAACCTAACCTAACCTAACCTAACCTAACCTAACCTAACCTAACCTAACCTAACCTAACCTAACCTAACCTAACCTAACCTAACCTAACCTAACCTAACCTAACCTAACCTAACCTAACCTAACCTAACCTAACCTAACCTAACCTAACCTAACCTAACCTAACCTAACCTAACCTAACCTAACCTAACCTAACCTAACCTAACCTAACCTAACCTAACCTAACCTAACCTAACCTAACCTAACCTAACCTAACCTAACCTAACCTAACCTAACCTAACCTAACCTAACCTAACCTAACCTAACCTAACCTAACCTAACCTAACCTAACCTAACCTAACCTAACCTAACCTAACCTAACCTAACCTAACCTAACCTAACCTAACCTAACCTAACCTAACCTAACCTAACCTAACCTAACCTAACCTAACCTAACCTAACCTAACCTAACCTAACCTAACCTAACCTAACCTAACCTAACCTAACCTAACCTAACCTAACCTAACCTAACCTAACCTAACCTAACCTAACCTAACCTAACCTAACCTAACCTAACCTAACCTAACCTAACCTAACCTAACCTAACCTAACCTAACCTAACCTAACCTAACCTAACCTAACCTAACCTAACCTAACCTAACCTAACCTAACCTAACCTAACCTAACCTAACCTAACCTAACCTAACCTAACCTAACCTAACCTAACCTAACCTAACCTAACCTAACCTAACCTAACCTAACCTAACCTAACCTAACCTAACCTAACCTAACCTAACCTAACCTAACCTAACCTAACCTAACCTAACCTAACCTAACCTAACCTAACCTAACCTAACCTAACCTAACCTAACCTAACCTAACCTAACCTAACCTAACCTAACCTAACCTAACCTAACCTAACCTAACCTAACCTAACCTAACCTAACCTAACCTAACCTAACCTAACCTAACCTAACCTAACCTAACCTAACCTAACCTAACCTAACCTAACCTAACCTAACCTAACCTAACCTAACCTAACCTAACCTAACCTAACCTAACCTAACCTAACCTAACCTAACCTAACCTAACCTAACCTAACCTAACCTAACCTAACCTAACCTAACCTAACCTAACCTAACCTAACCTAACCTAACCTAACCTAACCTAACCTAACCTAACCTAACCTAACCTAACCTAACCTAACCTAACCTAACCTAACCTAACCTAACCTAACCTAACCTAACCTAACCTAACCTAACCTAACCTAACCTAACCTAACCTAACCTAACCTAACCTAACCTAACCTAACCTAACCTAACCTAACCTAACCTAACCTAACCTAACCTAACCTAACCCGATTCGAATTTTCAAAAATTTTCATTTAACATATAAGTGTGATACCTCGTTAGATTCGATAAATCGGCGCTATTTGAACGGTGCGCATGCGGATTTGTTTTTCGCACGCGCCCCATACAAAAATTTTCAAAAAACACATAGAATTTGCATTTTCGAATTTTCCAAATTTTCCAAGGACACCGGTTGTTCAAAATTTTATTTTTTCTAGTAGATTCCGTCGCCACGCGTCGATTGAGCCGCTTCTCGGTCTCATCCGACTATATTTGGACTTGTTACGTCATTTTCAAAATTCAAAAAACAACATTTTCTTAGGAAACTTTAAAAATTTCCACTAAAAATTTTCTATTATTTGCATTATTAGATCCGTCTCGCCGAGACGAGTCCGACGACACCTCATTTTTGAGAATAGGACACACACTTTTTGAAAAATTCGTATATTGGTCGAAAAATAGCATACCGAGGTTACTTGGTAAGTGCTTTTCCCATACATTGAGATTCGAATTTTCAAAAATTTTCATTTAACATATAAGTGTGATACCTCGTTAGATTCGATAAATCGGCGCTATTTGAACGGTGCGCATGCGGATTTGTTTTTCGCACGCGCCCCATACAAAAATTTTCAAAAAACACATAGAATTTGCATTTTCGAATTTTCCAAATTTTCCAAGGACACCGGTTGTTCAAAATTTTATTTTTTCTAGTAGATTCCGTCGCCACGCGTCGATTGAGCCGCTTCTCGGTCTCATCCGACTATATTTGGACTTGTTACGTCATTTTCAAAATTCAAAAAACAACATTTTCTTAGGAAACTTTAAAAATTTCCACTAAAAATTTTCTATTATTTGCATTATTAGATCCGTCTCGCCGAGACGAGTCCGACGACACCTCATTTTTGAGAATAGGACACACACTTTTTGAAAAATTCGTATATTGGTCGAAAAATAGCATACCGAGGTTACTTGGTAAGTGCTTTTCCCATACATTGAGATTCGAATTTTCAAAAATTTTCATTTAACATATAAGTGTGATACCTCGTTAGATTCGATAAATCGGCGCTATTTGAACGGTGCGCATGCGGATTTGTTTTTCGCACGCGCCCCATACAAAAATTTTCAAAAAACACATAGAATTTGCATTTTCGAATTTTCCAAATTTTCCAAGGACACCGGTTGTTCAAAATTTTATTTTTTCTAGTAGATTCCGTCGCCACGCGTCGATTGAGCCGCTTCTCGGTCTCATCCGACTATATTTGGACTTGTTACGTCATTTTCAAAATTCAAAAAACAACATTTTCTTAGGAAACTTTAAAAATTTCCACTAAAAATTTTCTATTATTTGCATTATTAGATCCGTCTCGCCGAGACGAGTCCGACGACACCTCATTTTTGAGAATAGGACACACACTTTTTGAAAAATTCGTATATTGGTCGAAAAATAGCATACCGAGGTTACTTGGTAAGTGCTTTTCCCATACATTGAGATTCGAATTTTCAAAAATTTTCATTTAACATATAAGTGTGATACCTCGTTAGATTCGATAAATCGGCGCTATTTGAACGGTGCGCATGCGGATTTGTTTTTCGCACGCGCCCCATACAAAAATTTTCAAAAAACACATAGAATTTGCATTTTCGAATTTTCCAAATTTTCCAAGGACACCGGTTGTTCAAAATTTTATTTTTTCTAGTAGATTCCGTCGCCACGCGTCGATTGAGCCGCTTCTCGGTCTCATCCGACTATATTTGGACTTGTTACGTCATTTTCAAAATTCAAAAAACAACATTTTCTTAGGAAACTTTAAAAATTTCCACTAAAAATTTTCTATTATTTGCATTATTAGATCCGTCTCGCCGAGACGAGTCCGACGACACCTCATTTTTGAGAATAGGACACACACTTTTTGAAAAATTCGTATATTGGTCGAAAAATAGCATACCGAGGTTACTTGGTAAGTGCTTTTCCCATACATTGAGATTCGAATTTTCAAAAATTTTCATTTAACATATAAGTGTGATACCTCGTTAGATTCGATAAATCGGCGCTATTTGAACGGTGCGCATGCGGATTTGTTTTTCGCACGCGCCCCATACAAAAATTTTCAAAAAACACATAGAATTTGCATTTTCGAATTTTCCAAATTTTCCAAGGACACCGGTTGTTCAAAATTTTATTTTTTCTAGTAGATTCCGTCGCCACGCGTCGATTGAGCCGCTTCTCGGTCTCATCCGACTATATTTGGACTTGTTACGTCATTTTCAAAATTCAAAAAACAACATTTTCTTAGGAAACTTTAAAAATTTCCACTAAAAATTTTCTATTATTTGCATTATTAGATCCGTCTCGCCGAGACGAGTCCGACGACACCTCATTTTTGAGAATAGGACACACACTTTTTGAAAAATTCGTATATTGGTCGAAAAATAGCATACCGAGGTTACTTGGTAAGTGCTTTTCCCATACATTGAGATTCGAATTTTCAAAAATTTTCATTTAACATATAAGTGTGATACCTCGTTAGATTCGATAAATCGGCGCTATTTGAACGGTGCGCATGCGGATTTGTTTTTCGCACGCGCCCCATACAAAAATTTTCAAAAAACACATAGAATTTGCATTTTCGAATTTTCCAAATTTTCCAAGGACACCGGTTGTTCAAAATTTTATTTTTTCTAGTAGATTCCGTCGCCACGCGTCGATTGAGCCGCTTCTCGGTCTCATCCGACTATATTTGGACTTGTTACGTCATTTTCAAAATTCAAAAAACAACATTTTCTTAGGAAACTTTAAAAATTTCCACTAAAAATTTTCTATTATTTGCATTATTAGATCCGTCTCGCCGAGACGAGTCCGACGACACCTCATTTTTGAGAATAGGACACACACTTTTTGAAAAATTCGTATATTGGTCGAAAAATAGCATACCGAGGTTACTTGGTAAGTGCTTTTCCCATACATTGAGATTCGAATTTTCAAAAATTTTCATTTAACATATAAGTGTGATACCTCGTTAGATTCGATAAATCGGCGCTATTTGAACGGTGCGCATGCGGATTTGTTTTTCGCACGCGCCCCATACAAAAATTTTCAAAAAACACATAGAATTTGCATTTTCGAATTTTCCAAATTTTCCAAGGACACCGGTTGTTCAAAATTTTATTTTTTCTAGTAGATTCCGTCGCCACGCGTCGATTGAGCCGCTTCTCGGTCTCATCCGACTATATTTGGACTTGTTACGTCATTTTCAAAATTCAAAAAACAACATTTTCTTAGGAAACTTTAAAAATTTCCACTAAAAATTTTCTATTATTTGCATTATTAGATCCGTCTCGCCGAGACGAGTCCGACGACACCTCATTTTTGAGAATAGGACACACACTTTTTGAAAAATTCGTATATTGGTCGAAAAATAGCATACCGAGGTTACTTGGTAAGTGCTTTTCCCATACATTGAGATTCGAATTTTCAAAAATTTTCATTTAACATATAAGTGTGATACCTCGTTAGATTCGATAAATCGGCGCTATTTGAACGGTGCGCATGCGGATTTGTTTTTCGCACGCGCCCCATACAAAAATTTTCAAAAAACACATAGAATTTGCATTTTCGAATTTTCCAAATTTTCCAAGGACACCGGTTGTTCAAAATTTTATTTTTTCTAGTAGATTCCGTCGCCACGCGTCGATTGAGCCGCTTCTCGGTCTCATCCGACTATATTTGGACTTGTTACGTCATTTTCAAAATTCAAAAAACAACATTTTCTTAGGAAACTTTAAAAATTTCCACTAAAAATTTTCTATTATTTGCATTATTAGATCCGTCTCGCCGAGACGAGTCCGACGACACCTCATTTTTGAGAATAGGACACACACTTTTTGAAAAATTCGTATATTGGTCGAAAAATAGCATACCGAGGTTACTTGGTAAGTGCTTTTCCCATACATTGAGATTCGAATTTTCAAAAATTTTCATTTAACATATAAGTGTGATACCTCGTTAGATTCGATAAATCGGCGCTATTTGAACGGTGCGCATGCGGATTTGTTTTTCGCACGCGCCCCATACAAAAATTTTCAAAAAACACATAGAATTTGCATTTTCGAATTTTCCAAATTTTCCAAGGACACCGGTTGTTCAAAATTTTATTTTTTCTAGTAGATTCCGTCGCCACGCGTCGATTGAGCCGCTTCTCGGTCTCATCCGACTATATTTGGACTTGTTACGTCATTTTCAAAATTCAAAAAACAACATTTTCTTAGGAAACTTTAAAAATTTCCACTAAAAATTTTCTATTATTTGCATTATTAGATCCGTCTCGCCGAGACGAGTCCGACGACACCTCATTTTTGAGAATAGGACACACACTTTTTGAAAAATTCGTATATTGGTCGAAAAATAGCATACCGAGGTTACTTGGTAAGTGCTTTTCCCATACATTGAGATTCGAATTTTCAAAAATTTTCATTTAACATATAAGTGTGATACCTCGTTAGATTCGATAAATCGGCGCTATTTGAACGGTGCGCATGCGGATTTGTTTTTCGCACGCGCCCCATACAAAAATTTTCAAAAAACACATAGAATTTGCATTTTCGAATTTTCCAAATTTTCCAAGGACACCGGTTGTTCAAAATTTTATTTTTTCTAGTAGATTCCGTCGCCACGCGTCGATTGAGCCGCTTCTCGGTCTCATCCGACTATATTTGGACTTGTTACGTCATTTTCAAAATTCAAAAAACAACATTTTCTTAGGAAACTTTAAAAATTTCCACTAAAAATTTTCTATTATTTGCATTATTAGATCCGTCTCGCCGAGACGAGTCCGACGACACCTCATTTTTGAGAATAGGACACACACTTTTTGAAAAATTCGTATATTGGTCGAAAAATAGCATACCGAGGTTACTTGGTAAGTGCTTTTCCCATACATTGAGATTCGAATTTTCAAAAATTTTCATTTAACATATAAGTGTGATACCTCGTTAGATTCGATAAATCGGCGCTATTTGAACGGTGCGCATGCGGATTTGTTTTTCGCACGCGCCCCATACAAAAATTTTCAAAAAACACATAGAATTTGCATTTTCGAATTTTCCAAATTTTCCAAGGACACCGGTTGTTCAAAATTTTATTTTTTCTAGTAGATTCCGTCGCCACGCGTCGATTGAGCCGCTTCTCGGTCTCATCCGACTATATTTGGACTTGTTACGTCATTTTCAAAATTCAAAAAACAACATTTTCTTAGGAAACTTTAAAAATTTCCACTAAAAATTTTCTATTATTTGCATTATTAGATCCGTCTCGCCGAGACGAGTCCGACGACACCTCATTTTTGAGAATAGGACACACACTTTTTGAAAAATTCGTATATTGGTCGAAAAATAGCATACCGAGGTTACTTGGTAAGTGCTTTTCCCATACATTGAGATTCGAATTTTCAAAAATTTTCATTTAACATATAAGTGTGATACCTCGTTAGATTCGATAAATCGGCGCTATTTGAACGGTGCGCATGCGGATTTGTTTTTCGCACGCGCCCCATACAAAAATTTTCAAAAAACACATAGAATTTGCATTTTCGAATTTTCCAAATTTTCCAAGGACACCGGTTGTTCAAAATTTTATTTTTTCTAGTAGATTCCGTCGCCACGCGTCGATTGAGCCGCTTCTCGGTCTCATCCGACTATATTTGGACTTGTTACGTCATTTTCAAAATTCAAAAAACAACATTTTCTTAGGAAACTTTAAAAATTTCCACTAAAAATTTTCTATTATTTGCATTATTAGATCCGTCTCGCCGAGACGAGTCCGACGACACCTCATTTTTGAGAATAGGACACACACTTTTTGAAAAATTCGTATATTGGTCGAAAAATAGCATACCGAGGTTACTTGGTAAGTGCTTTTCCCATACATTGAGATTCGAATTTTCAAAAATTTTCATTTAACATATAAGTGTGATACCTCGTTAGATTCGATAAATCGGCGCTATTTGAACGGTGCGCATGCGGATTTGTTTTTCGCACGCGCCCCATACAAAAATTTTCAAAAAACACATAGAATTTGCATTTTCGAATTTTCCAAATTTTCCAAGGACACCGGTTGTTCAAAATTTTATTTTTTCTAGTAGATTCCGTCGCCACGCGTCGATTGAGCCGCTTCTCGGTCTCATCCGACTATATTTGGACTTGTTACGTCATTTTCAAAATTCAAAAAACAACATTTTCTTAGGAAACTTTAAAAATTTCCACTAAAAATTTTCTATTATTTGCATTATTAGATCCGTCTCGCCGAGACGAGTCCGACGACACCTCATTTTTGAGAATAGGACACACACTTTTTGAAAAATTCGTATATTGGTCGAAAAATAGCATACCGAGGTTACTTGGTAAGTGCTTTTCCCATACATTGAGATTCGAATTTTCAAAAATTTTCATTTAACATATAAGTGTGATACCTCGTTAGATTCGATAAATCGGCGCTATTTGAACGGTGCGCATGCGGATTTGTTTTTCGCACGCGCCCCATACAAAAATTTTCAAAAAACACATAGAATTTGCATTTTCGAATTTTCCAAATTTTCCAAGGACACCGGTTGTTCAAAATTTTATTTTTTCTAGTAGATTCCGTCGCCACGCGTCGATTGAGCCGCTTCTCGGTCTCATCCGACTATATTTGGACTTGTTACGTCATTTTCAAAATTCAAAAAACAACATTTTCTTAGGAAACTTTAAAAATTTCCACTAAAAATTTTCTATTATTTGCATTATTAGATCCGTCTCGCCGAGACGAGTCCGACGACACCTCATTTTTGAGAATAGGACACACACTTTTTGAAAAATTCGTATATTGGTCGAAAAATAGCATACCGAGGTTACTTGGTAAGTGCTTTTCCCATACATTGAGATTCGAATTTTCAAAAATTTTCATTTAACATATAAGTGTGATACCTCGTTAGATTCGATAAATCGGCGCTATTTGAACGGTGCGCATGCGGATTTGTTTTTCGCACGCGCCCCATACAAAAATTTTCAAAAAACACATAGAATTTGCATTTTCGAATTTTCCAAATTTTCCAAGGACACCGGTTGTTCAAAATTTTATTTTTTCTAGTAGATTCCGTCGCCACGCGTCGATTGAGCCGCTTCTCGGTCTCATCCGACTATATTTGGACTTGTTACGTCATTTTCAAAATTCAAAAAACAACATTTTCTTAGGAAACTTTAAAAATTTCCACTAAAAATTTTCTATTATTTGCATTATTAGATCCGTCTCGCCGAGACGAGTCCGACGACACCTCATTTTTGAGAATAGGACACACACTTTTTGAAAAATTCGTATATTGGTCGAAAAATAGCATACCGAGGTTACTTGGTAAGTGCTTTTCCCATACATTGAGATTCGAATTTTCAAAAATTTTCATTTAACATATAAGTGTGATACCTCGTTAGATTCGATAAATCGGCGCTATTTGAACGGTGCGCATGCGGATTTGTTTTTCGCACGCGCCCCATACAAAAATTTTCAAAAAACACATAGAATTTGCATTTTCGAATTTTCCAAATTTTCCAAGGACACCGGTTGTTCAAAATTTTATTTTTTCTAGTAGATTCCGTCGCCACGCGTCGATTGAGCCGCTTCTCGGTCTCATCCGACTATATTTGGACTTGTTACGTCATTTTCAAAATTCAAAAAACAACATTTTCTTAGGAAACTTTAAAAATTTCCACTAAAAATTTTCTATTATTTGCATTATTAGATCCGTCTCGCCGAGACGAGTCCGACGACACCTCATTTTTGAGAATAGGACACACACTTTTTGAAAAATTCGCCCCCCCGCCCACCCTTATTTCATTTGGGATATCAACTTTGGGACAGGGGTCAAAAACATTTTTTGAAATTTCGTCTATTTTAAATCTTGACAGGTAGACTGCGTGAGTCACACTTGTTTTAATCGACCCCGCTAGAGGAAACTCGTTTATAGCGGACTTACAAAAATAAAAACTACATTGATATCTTGACTTAAAGACACTGCAATTGTTAACTTGTAGGGAATATTGTTGATATCCTTGCTGTACTCACGGTGTATGCTGGTGTATAGATCGCCGCTGCATCTGAAACAAAAAGAAGTAACATTAGAATTATTACATAATTCGTCGTCGACTCCGCCTACTAAAGTGCTATAATTTAGTATACATTAGACAGGGCAGGTGCCCACAAAACGTGGTAGTTAGCCTAAATAAATTCAGCACTGACAAAGTTTTACTATATTAACATTGTTTACTATAAGCTGCACCCTATACATGCAACTTATAGCCTAAACTATACAATAAATATA
>CANASO010000002.1:5000-165268 GCA_947363495.1 Euzophera pinguis
CCAAACGCTCGAAGCATACATAATAATAGGTTCAACTACTGCCATGTATATGGTTCTTACGATCTCCGGTCCCAAGCCCCAGCTTATTTTTGCTGCTCTAGATAACTGTTTATATATATTCATCGCTTTGCGACAGACGTTTACAACGTGCGCGTTGAAGGTGAGTTTGTTATCTAGAGTCAGCCCTAGGATCTTCATTTCCCGAGACAGTTCGATGGCGATCCCGCCCATGCTCAGCCGTGGGAGATCAAATTTCATCTTATTTGTCAACACCATGGCTTTCGTTTTTAACGGTGAGAATTTTAACTTATTTTCGATCCCCCACTTCCGAACATGTTCGAGAGCGCCATTCGCCCGCTCCTGAATTTCCCTGGCGTTGTTTCCGGAGAACACAAGAACCACATCATCCGCAAAGGCTTGACAGTAGTCTCCCCTATCCTCCAGCTGTTTGAGCAGAGGGTCCAGCAGCAAATTCCAAAATGTGGGACCTCCTATCGACCCTTGGACGCAGCCTTTCGAGGTTTCGCTGGCACACTCGGCTCCGGCATACCTGACTCGCACTCTTCTGTTTGACAGGTAGCTGTCGACTATCTGTCGTAAATTTATTGGACAGTTTGTCTCTGCCAGTCTACACTGTATTGCAGGCCACCACGCGCTATCAAAGGCTCCCTCTATGTCAAGGGATACCATTGTCACTAATTTTTTGGCTTTTATTTCCTCTTTCAGGTGTTTAGTTAAGACATAGAGAGAGTCCTCCGTACTACGCTGTGGTGTGAAGCCGTATTGACGCTGGTTCATGCCTGGCAGAATGTGCCACCGAATCCTAGTTACCAACATCTTTTCCAGTATTTTCCCTAGAACCGATAGGAGCCCGATCGGTCTGTACGACTTTGGGTTGGCGTAGTCTTCCTTCCCAGGTTTACGGAGTACTATGACTATCGCCTCCTTCCACAAGGCTGGGAAATGTGCTAGGCTTAGACATTTATTATATAGTGCCAGAAAGAGATTCGGATTGTTGGCAATGGCCGCCCCGCAAATATCTGCTGTGAAACCGTCGAGTCCCGGCGCCTTCTTCGGGTTGAAGCTTGATACAGTCCGTTCCAGTTCTTCCATAGTGAACGGTGGGTCAGTTGTTCGCCCGTTTTTATCTAAATTTATCTTTTTTGCGCTATCTCGAATTCTGGAATGCCCTGCATCATCCTCATCCGGTTCATCTTTCGGATAGAATGTTTTCGCCAACAGACTCGCCGATTCCACCCCAGTGAGAACCTTTCCATTTTGGACCAACGGAGTATCCTCCTCTCTTTCCGTAGTTCGACCGATGACCCTGTAAATGCCTTCCCACATGGTTTCTTTTTCTTGCCTACTACAGAATTCCTTCCAGCTGGTAGTTCGAGCCTTTTCCACTTCCAGTTTGTACTCTTCCTTCGCCTGTAAGTATTGGTCGACCACATATGCTCGACGGACTGGCGCTGCGCACGATATTCTGTGCTTCTTTTTGGAGAGCTCTTTTCTCATTTCGTCTAACTCCTTCGTCCACCAAGGCAACCCCACTCGCCCTCCATCCGGGACGGTTTTGGGAATAGACACCTCACAAGCTTTTTCCATTGTATTCACAATCCTTTCTACCATTTTGTCAAGTTCTATTTTTGTTTCTATCGCCTCTATTTTCTCTACACTTATTTCTTGTGTTTCCCATTGCTGATTCAACTGTTCCCTAAACTGATCCCAGTGAGCTTTTCTGGTGTTATACTTCCTCGTTGTTCTTTTAATGTCTATTCCCTTAGCCTTCCCCAAGTTCAGATCGAGTAGAATCGCCCGATGGTCCGATACAGTGACGTCCGCGTCGACTCTCCAATTTTCTACGTGGCCAAGCATTGCCGTCGAACACGTCGTGATATCGACGTGGCTCCTAAACTGCTTTCCACCGCGAATAGTGTCGAATGTTGGCTCTATCCCTTTATTCAGAATCTGCAGATTCATTTCCTCCAATGCTGCTGCCAATTCTTCACCCCTATGGTCAACTCGCACACTTCCCCACCACGGATTCCAGGCATTGACATCGCCTCCGATCAATAACATTTCCGTACCGATCTCCGCTGTTATTTTTGTCAGCCGTTGAATGTTCGGCTCGATCGGTTCACGGCCGTCGAAGTACATCGACACCACTCCTATTTCCCATGCCGAGGTTCTCAATTTAGCTACAGCAAAGTCGGGTGTTGTCAGATTCGGGTACTGGATGATGTCAACGTCCCTATCGAATACCGCGATGGCTGCCCGGTTAACTTCTACCGTGTTGGAAGTATGCTGCACCACCCTCATCCCTTGACTGGCCTTCATTCTCTTTATGTTTGCGGTGTACGGCTCCTGTAGGAGTGCAAAGGCAAGTTTCTTGTTTTGTGCCTCCAATATAAATTCATTGGTGGCTAATCGACATTTTTGGAGATTGGCTTGTAGGATTTTATATCGGTGCTCCGCTTGAACAACTTTAGCAATATGCTACAGCCGCTCGGGCTATAGCATCCCATCGCCTTCTGATTGGGCACTCGGCGTTGAACGCGTCATGCTCTTTGTTAGCCATTTTTGCGAGCGAGCAATTCCTACACGTGGGTGCCGTGCCCATAATCCGTTCAGGGCATTCGGCTCTGAGGTGTGGGCCTCCGCAATGACCGCAAAGGTCGGCCTCCTCTTTGCACAGCCGCCTACCGTGTCCGTAACCCATGCACCGACTGCACTGCACCAACGGTGATCGGTCCTCGACTCTGACTGTTTGCATGTCAATGCGAATTCTACCCGCCTCTAATGCCCTTCTCCAAATTACGGGCGCGACACTTAGGATTACGTTGCTGCAGTGAGGGTTCCTTACTTTTTGGCGGTAACGAACTACCACTCTGGAATCCTCCTCGTGGAGGCCCTGGAAAACATCCCTGTTCTGATTTCTCAGGGCTTTCAGGATGCCCTCGTCGGTGTTAACATTAAAGACACCCCTTAGCAACAGCAGTGGGTCTTTGTTTTTCACCTCCTCGACGACAAAAGACTCTCCTTCGTTACATAGCCTATTTTTAAGTTTTTCCCTGTCTTCCTTGCTTCCTACTCCTATCACCACTTTGCGGTCTTTCGCTTTACGGACCCTCTTCACTTCTATCCATCCTTCCTTCGCGTCGACCGTCTTCCTGATTCTCTCCAAGACACTCTCCCCTGTTTCCTGTTCGTCTTTCGACGCGACGACTATGGAGTGGAGAGTTTCTCTCACCTCCACATTCCCTACTTGCGAGGCAGGTTTTCCTGCGACTGCACTCGCGTACGTCATTGTCGTCGCTGTCGCTTTCTCTAGTGCTTCTTTGTGTTTGGTCATTTCCTCTCTTAACTCGGATATGGTTTTACTATTTTCTTGGATTAGTTTAGTGTGCTGTTCCATATGTTTCAAGTATGCGTCCAAGTTCACGTTGGGGCCACAACCACCGCGGGAGGGCAACTCTGTTTCAACTGGAGCGGCAGTCTGCGTGAAGCGCTGGAAGTTCCGCAAGGCCCCGCATGTACAGCTTTTCCTAGCCCTACCAGCAAATTTGTCCGTTTTGGCATCAATATTGGCCAGGAGTTGTACTACGTCCTGTCTCTGCTTTTTTGTTACGCTTCTACTGGCGCCTAACAATCCGGTTGCTTCCCTCACTATTGCTTTAATCGAGTTTTTGAATTTCTCGATGGGTTCTTCGTCGGCTTTGGCTATTTCGTAGCAGGAGGCATCCGTTCTCAAACTAGGGGCATCACAAGCTGACCGCCTGCCGGAGGTCTCTATGGACAGGCTGGATGCAACGCCACCCGGCTGTGAGTCGGGGCTCTCTTCGCTAGGAGCCGGGACGGGAACCACGCCACCCGGTTGTTGGTTGGCGATTTCGTCGAGAGATTGACTGTAGACTAGTGCAGCCATCCCCTGGGAAGAATCAAACGATATGTCCACAGGGATCGCTTCCATGATGTGTGGTGACGTGACTGCGAAGTCTGTTTGCAGGGCCGCTTCTATTGAGCCACTTAGTCCGTTAGGTGATCTGGACCTGTTTAGATTTGGCGTGGGCGGTGGTGTGCGAATGATAGGCATGTTTGTGTATTACCGGACAATTTATATATATACAATGTAAATAAAATTAAATTTATTATCGAGAAAACCTAGAAATATCGATATGAGCTTAAATACAAAAAATACTAAAAATTTAGAAAAAATAATTTTTTGATATGCAAAAAGTTGATATACCAAAGCGATTACTGGGAGGGTGGGGGGGCAAATTTTTCAGGTTCCTGTCGTCGGATCCCGGCGAAAGTGGTGTCGTCGGACGCGGCTCGACGAGACGGATAAGAAAAGGTAAGAAAATGAAAATGCGTAGAAGAAAATTCGGAAAATATGAGGAAAAAACAGAAATTTTAAGACAAAAACCGAAAAATTCGTGCGGATAAGGGTCGCTGAGACGCCGAATGCGCCTCGGAAAACTCGGGGTGACGGAATGAATAAGAAAAATGCAAATTAAGAAGTGTCAGATGCTCCGAAGTACCGTAGTAGCTCCGTAGCAGGGGTCTACGAGAAAATTAGTATGGAGAAATCTACAAAGGCAAAAACTAAGTGAAAAACGTGAGAAAAACAGGTGGATTTGTTATATTAAGTGCTTCCTAGTGATAAGCAAGGGATACGATGAAGATTTAGTGGAGTTTAGAGAACTTTAGAGCTATGAAATATCGCGGTGAACGATAGCTTAGGTGGATTTTTGACTATGGAGATGTAAAAATTTCAAATTTTTCAGGTTCCTGTCGTCGGATCCCGGCGAAAGTGGTGTCGTCGGACGCGGCTCGACGAGACGGATAAGAAAAGGTAAGAAAATGAAAATGCGTAGAAGAAAATTCGGAAAATATGAGGAAAAAACAGAAATTTTAAGACAAAAACCGAAAAATTCGTGCGGATAAGGGTCGCTGAGACGCCGAATGCGCCTCGGAAAACTCGGGGTGACGGAATGAATAAGAAAAATGCAAATTAAGAAGTGTCAGATGCTCCGAAGTACCGTAGTAGCTCCGTAGCAGGGGTCTACGAGAAAATTAGTATGGAGAAATCTACAAAGGCAAAAACTAAGTGAAAAACGTGAGAAAAACAGGTGGATTTGTTATATTAAGTGCTTCCTAGTGATAAGCAAGGGATACGATGAAGATTTAGTGGAGTTTAGAGAACTTTAGAGCTATGAAATATCGCGGTGAACGATAGCTTAGGTGGATTTTTGACTATGGAGATGTAAAAATTTCAAATTTTTCAGGTTCCTGTCGTCGGATCCCGGCGAAAGTGGTGTCGTCGGACGCGGCTCGACGAGACGGATAAGAAAAGGTAAGAAAATGAAAATGCGTAGAAGAAAATTCGGAAAATATGAGGAAAAAACAGAAATTTTAAGACAAAAACCGAAAAATTCGTGCGGATAAGGGTCGCTGAGACGCCGAATGCGCCTCGGAAAACTCGGGGTGACGGAATGAATAAGAAAAATGCAAATTAAGAAGTGTCAGATGCTCCGAAGTACCGTAGTAGCTCCGTAGCAGGGGTCTACGAGAAAATTAGTATGGAGAAATCTACAAAGGCAAAAACTAAGTGAAAAACGTGAGAAAAACAGGTGGATTTGTTATATTAAGTGCTTCCTAGTGATAAGCAAGGGATACGATGAAGATTTAGTGGAGTTTAGAGAACTTTAGAGCTATGAAATATCGCGGTGAACGATAGCTTAGGTGGATTTTTGACTATGGAGATGTAAAAATTTCAAATTTTTCAGGTTCCTGTCGTCGGATCCCGGCGAAAGTGGTGTCGTCGGACGCGGCTCGACGAGACGGATAAGAAAAGGTAAGAAAATGAAAATGCGTAGAAGAAAATTCGGAAAATATGAGGAAAAAACAGAAATTTTAAGACAAAAACCGAAAAATTCGTGCGGATAAGGGTCGCTGAGACGCCGAATGCGCCTCGGAAAACTCGGGGTGACGGAATGAATAAGAAAAATGCAAATTAAGAAGTGTCAGATGCTCCGAAGTACCGTAGTAGCTCCGTAGCAGGGGTCTACGAGAAAATTAGTATGGAGAAATCTACAAAGGCAAAAACTAAGTGAAAAACGTGAGAAAAACAGGTGGATTTGTTATATTAAGTGCTTCCTAGTGATAAGCAAGGGATACGATGAAGATTTAGTGGAGTTTAGAGAACTTTAGAGCTATGAAATATCGCGGTGAACGATAGCTTAGGTGGATTTTTGACTATGGAGATGTAAAAATTTCAAATTTTTCAGGTTCCTGTCGTCGGATCCCGGCGAAAGTGGTGTCGTCGGACGCGGCTCGACGAGACGGATAAGAAAAGGTAAGAAAATGAAAATGCGTAGAAGAAAATTCGGAAAATATGAGGAAAAAACAGAAATTTTAAGACAAAAACCGAAAAATTCGTGCGGATAAGGGTCGCTGAGACGCCGAATGCGCCTCGGAAAACTCGGGGTGACGGAATGAATAAGAAAAATGCAAATTAAGAAGTGTCAGATGCTCCGAAGTACCGTAGTAGCTCCGTAGCAGGGGTCTACGAGAAAATTAGTATGGAGAAATCTACAAAGGCAAAAACTAAGTGAAAAACGTGAGAAAAACAGGTGGATTTGTTATATTAAGTGCTTCCTAGTGATAAGCAAGGGATACGATGAAGATTTAGTGGAGTTTAGAGAACTTTAGAGCTATGAAATATCGCGGTGAACGATAGCTTAGGTGGATTTTTGACTATGGAGATGTAAAAATTTCAAATTTTTCAGGTTCCTGTCGTCGGATCCCGGCGAAAGTGGTGTCGTCGGACGCGGCTCGACGAGACGGATAAGAAAAGGTAAGAAAATGAAAATGCGTAGAAGAAAATTCGGAAAATATGAGGAAAAAACAGAAATTTTAAGACAAAAACCGAAAAATTCGTGCGGATAAGGGTCGCTGAGACGCCGAATGCGCCTCGGAAAACTCGGGGTGACGGAATGAATAAGAAAAATGCAAATTAAGAAGTGTCAGATGCTCCGAAGTACCGTAGTAGCTCCGTAGCAGGGGTCTACGAGAAAATTAGTATGGAGAAATCTACAAAGGCAAAAACTAAGTGAAAAACGTGAGAAAAACAGGTGGATTTGTTATATTAAGTGCTTCCTAGTGATAAGCAAGGGATACGATGAAGATTTAGTGGAGTTTAGAGAACTTTAGAGCTATGAAATATCGCGGTGAACGATAGCTTAGGTGGATTTTTGACTATGGAGATGTAAAAATTTCAAATTTTTCAGGTTCCTGTCGTCGGATCCCGGCGAAAGTGGTGTCGTCGGACGCGGCTCGACGAGACGGATAAGAAAAGGTAAGAAAATGAAAATGCGTAGAAGAAAATTCGGAAAATATGAGGAAAAAACAGAAATTTTAAGACAAAAACCGAAAAATTCGTGCGGATAAGGGTCGCTGAGACGCCGAATGCGCCTCGGAAAACTCGGGGTGACGGAATGAATAAGAAAAATGCAAATTAAGAAGTGTCAGATGCTCCGAAGTACCGTAGTAGCTCCGTAGCAGGGGTCTACGAGAAAATTAGTATGGAGAAATCTACAAAGGCAAAAACTAAGTGAAAAACGTGAGAAAAACAGGTGGATTTGTTATATTAAGTGCTTCCTAGTGATAAGCAAGGGATACGATGAAGATTTAGTGGAGTTTAGAGAACTTTAGAGCTATGAAATATCGCGGTGAACGATAGCTTAGGTGGATTTTTGACTATGGAGATGTAAAAATTTCAAATTTTTCAGGTTCCTGTCGTCGGATCCCGGCGAAAGTGGTGTCGTCGGACGCGGCTCGACGAGACGGATAAGAAAAGGTAAGAAAATGAAAATGCGTAGAAGAAAATTCGGAAAATATGAGGAAAAAACAGAAATTTTAAGACAAAAACCGAAAAATTCGTGCGGATAAGGGTCGCTGAGACGCCGAATGCGCCTCGGAAAACTCGGGGTGACGGAATGAATAAGAAAAATGCAAATTAAGAAGTGTCAGATGCTCCGAAGTACCGTAGTAGCTCCGTAGCAGGGGTCTACGAGAAAATTAGTATGGAGAAATCTACAAAGGCAAAAACTAAGTGAAAAACGTGAGAAAAACAGGTGGATTTGTTATATTAAGTGCTTCCTAGTGATAAGCAAGGGATACGATGAAGATTTAGTGGAGTTTAGAGAACTTTAGAGCTATGAAATATCGCGGTGAACGATAGCTTAGGTGGATTTTTGACTATGGAGATGTAAAAATTTCAAATTTTTCAGGTTCCTGTCGTCGGATCCCGGCGAAAGTGGTGTCGTCGGACGCGGCTCGACGAGACGGATAAGAAAAGGTAAGAAAATGAAAATGCGTAGAAGAAAATTCGGAAAATATGAGGAAAAAACAGAAATTTTAAGACAAAAACCGAAAAATTCGTGCGGATAAGGGTCGCTGAGACGCCGAATGCGCCTCGGAAAACTCGGGGTGACGGAATGAATAAGAAAAATGCAAATTAAGAAGTGTCAGATGCTCCGAAGTACCGTAGTAGCTCCGTAGCAGGGGTCTACGAGAAAATTAGTATGGAGAAATCTACAAAGGCAAAAACTAAGTGAAAAACGTGAGAAAAACAGGTGGATTTGTTATATTAAGTGCTTCCTAGTGATAAGCAAGGGATACGATGAAGATTTAGTGGAGTTTAGAGAACTTTAGAGCTATGAAATATCGCGGTGAACGATAGCTTAGGTGGATTTTTGACTATGGAGATGTAAAAATTTCAAATTTTTCAGGTTCCTGTCGTCGGATCCCGGCGAAAGTGGTGTCGTCGGACGCGGCTCGACGAGACGGATAAGAAAAGGTAAGAAAATGAAAATGCGTAGAAGAAAATTCGGAAAATATGAGGAAAAAACAGAAATTTTAAGACAAAAACCGAAAAATTCGTGCGGATAAGGGTCGCTGAGACGCCGAATGCGCCTCGGAAAACTCGGGGTGACGGAATGAATAAGAAAAATGCAAATTAAGAAGTGTCAGATGCTCCGAAGTACCGTAGTAGCTCCGTAGCAGGGGTCTACGAGAAAATTAGTATGGAGAAATCTACAAAGGCAAAAACTAAGTGAAAAACGTGAGAAAAACAGGTGGATTTGTTATATTAAGTGCTTCCTAGTGATAAGCAAGGGATACGATGAAGATTTAGTGGAGTTTAGAGAACTTTAGAGCTATGAAATATCGCGGTGAACGATAGCTTAGGTGGATTTTTGACTATGGAGATGTAAAAATTTCAAATTTTTCAGGTTCCTGTCGTCGGATCCCGGCGAAAGTGGTGTCGTCGGACGCGGCTCGACGAGACGGATAAGAAAAGGTAAGAAAATGAAAATGCGTAGAAGAAAATTCGGAAAATATGAGGAAAAAACAGAAATTTTAAGACAAAAACCGAAAAATTCGTGCGGATAAGGGTCGCTGAGACGCCGAATGCGCCTCGGAAAACTCGGGGTGACGGAATGAATAAGAAAAATGCAAATTAAGAAGTGTCAGATGCTCCGAAGTACCGTAGTAGCTCCGTAGCAGGGGTCTACGAGAAAATTAGTATGGAGAAATCTACAAAGGCAAAAACTAAGTGAAAAACGTGAGAAAAACAGGTGGATTTGTTATATTAAGTGCTTCCTAGTGATAAGCAAGGGATACGATGAAGATTTAGTGGAGTTTAGAGAACTTTAGAGCTATGAAATATCGCGGTGAACGATAGCTTAGGTGGATTTTTGACTATGGAGATGTAAAAATTTCAAATTTTTCAGGTTCCTGTCGTCGGATCCCGGCGAAAGTGGTGTCGTCGGACGCGGCTCGACGAGACGGATAAGAAAAGGTAAGAAAATGAAAATGCGTAGAAGAAAATTCGGAAAATATGAGGAAAAAACAGAAATTTTAAGACAAAAACCGAAAAATTCGTGCGGATAAGGGTCGCTGAGACGCCGAATGCGCCTCGGAAAACTCGGGGTGACGGAATGAATAAGAAAAATGCAAATTAAGAAGTGTCAGATGCTCCGAAGTACCGTAGTAGCTCCGTAGCAGGGGTCTACGAGAAAATTAGTATGGAGAAATCTACAAAGGCAAAAACTAAGTGAAAAACGTGAGAAAAACAGGTGGATTTGTTATATTAAGTGCTTCCTAGTGATAAGCAAGGGATACGATGAAGATTTAGTGGAGTTTAGAGAACTTTAGAGCTATGAAATATCGCGGTGAACGATAGCTTAGGTGGATTTTTGACTATGGAGATGTAAAAATTTCAAATTTTTCAGGTTCCTGTCGTCGGATCCCGGCGAAAGTGGTGTCGTCGGACGCGGCTCGACGAGACGGATAAGAAAAGGTAAGAAAATGAAAATGCGTAGAAGAAAATTCGGAAAATATGAGGAAAAAACAGAAATTTTAAGACAAAAACCGAAAAATTCGTGCGGATAAGGGTCGCTGAGACGCCGAATGCGCCTCGGAAAACTCGGGGTGACGGAATGAATAAGAAAAATGCAAATTAAGAAGTGTCAGATGCTCCGAAGTACCGTAGTAGCTCCGTAGCAGGGGTCTACGAGAAAATTAGTATGGAGAAATCTACAAAGGCAAAAACTAAGTGAAAAACGTGAGAAAAACAGGTGGATTTGTTATATTAAGTGCTTCCTAGTGATAAGCAAGGGATACGATGAAGATTTAGTGGAGTTTAGAGAACTTTAGAGCTATGAAATATCGCGGTGAACGATAGCTTAGGTGGATTTTTGACTATGGAGATGTAAAAATTTCAAATTTTTCAGGTTCCTGTCGTCGGATCCCGGCGAAAGTGGTGTCGTCGGACGCGGCTCGACGAGACGGATAAGAAAAGGTAAGAAAATGAAAATGCGTAGAAGAAAATTCGGAAAATATGAGGAAAAAACAGAAATTTTAAGACAAAAACCGAAAAATTCGTGCGGATAAGGGTCGCTGAGACGCCGAATGCGCCTCGGAAAACTCGGGGTGACGGAATGAATAAGAAAAATGCAAATTAAGAAGTGTCAGATGCTCCGAAGTACCGTAGTAGCTCCGTAGCAGGGGTCTACGAGAAAATTAGTATGGAGAAATCTACAAAGGCAAAAACTAAGTGAAAAACGTGAGAAAAACAGGTGGATTTGTTATATTAAGTGCTTCCTAGTGATAAGCAAGGGATACGATGAAGATTTAGTGGAGTTTAGAGAACTTTAGAGCTATGAAATATCGCGGTGAACGATAGCTTAGGTGGATTTTTGACTATGGAGATGTAAAAATTTCAAATTTTTCAGGTTCCTGTCGTCGGATCCCGGCGAAAGTGGTGTCGTCGGACGCGGCTCGACGAGACGGATAAGAAAAGGTAAGAAAATGAAAATGCGTAGAAGAAAATTCGGAAAATATGAGGAAAAAACAGAAATTTTAAGACAAAAACCGAAAAATTCGTGCGGATAAGGGTCGCTGAGACGCCGAATGCGCCTCGGAAAACTCGGGGTGACGGAATGAATAAGAAAAATGCAAATTAAGAAGTGTCAGATGCTCCGAAGTACCGTAGTAGCTCCGTAGCAGGGGTCTACGAGAAAATTAGTATGGAGAAATCTACAAAGGCAAAAACTAAGTGAAAAACGTGAGAAAAACAGGTGGATTTGTTATATTAAGTGCTTCCTAGTGATAAGCAAGGGATACGATGAAGATTTAGTGGAGTTTAGAGAACTTTAGAGCTATGAAATATCGCGGTGAACGATAGCTTAGGTGGATTTTTGACTATGGAGATGTAAAAATTTCAAATTTTTCAGGTTCCTGTCGTCGGATCCCGGCGAAAGTGGTGTCGTCGGACGCGGCTCGACGAGACGGATAAGAAAAGGTAAGAAAATGAAAATGCGTAGAAGAAAATTCGGAAAATATGAGGAAAAAACAGAAATTTTAAGACAAAAACCGAAAAATTCGTGCGGATAAGGGTCGCTGAGACGCCGAATGCGCCTCGGAAAACTCGGGGTGACGGAATGAATAAGAAAAATGCAAATTAAGAAGTGTCAGATGCTCCGAAGTACCGTAGTAGCTCCGTAGCAGGGGTCTACGAGAAAATTAGTATGGAGAAATCTACAAAGGCAAAAACTAAGTGAAAAACGTGAGAAAAACAGGTGGATTTGTTATATTAAGTGCTTCCTAGTGATAAGCAAGGGATACGATGAAGATTTAGTGGAGTTTAGAGAACTTTAGAGCTATGAAATATCGCGGTGAACGATAGCTTAGGTGGATTTTTGACTATGGAGATGTAAAAATTTCAAATTTTTCAGGTTCCTGTCGTCGGATCCCGGCGAAAGTGGTGTCGTCGGACGCGGCTCGACGAGACGGATAAGAAAAGGTAAGAAAATGAAAATGCGTAGAAGAAAATTCGGAAAATATGAGGAAAAAACAGAAATTTTAAGACAAAAACCGAAAAATTCGTGCGGATAAGGGTCGCTGAGACGCCGAATGCGCCTCGGAAAACTCGGGGTGACGGAATGAATAAGAAAAATGCAAATTAAGAAGTGTCAGATGCTCCGAAGTACCGTAGTAGCTCCGTAGCAGGGGTCTACGAGAAAATTAGTATGGAGAAATCTACAAAGGCAAAAACTAAGTGAAAAACGTGAGAAAAACAGGTGGATTTGTTATATTAAGTGCTTCCTAGTGATAAGCAAGGGATACGATGAAGATTTAGTGGAGTTTAGAGAACTTTAGAGCTATGAAATATCGCGGTGAACGATAGCTTAGGTGGATTTTTGACTATGGAGATGTAAAAATTTCAAATTTTTCAGGTTCCTGTCGTCGGATCCCGGCGAAAGTGGTGTCGTCGGACGCGGCTCGACGAGACGGATAAGAAAAGGTAAGAAAATGAAAATGCGTAGAAGAAAATTCGGAAAATATGAGGAAAAAACAGAAATTTTAAGACAAAAACCGAAAAATTCGTGCGGATAAGGGTCGCTGAGACGCCGAATGCGCCTCGGAAAACTCGGGGTGACGGAATGAATAAGAAAAATGCAAATTAAGAAGTGTCAGATGCTCCGAAGTACCGTAGTAGCTCCGTAGCAGGGGTCTACGAGAAAATTAGTATGGAGAAATCTACAAAGGCAAAAACTAAGTGAAAAACGTGAGAAAAACAGGTGGATTTGTTATATTAAGTGCTTCCTAGTGATAAGCAAGGGATACGATGAAGATTTAGTGGAGTTTAGAGAACTTTAGAGCTATGAAATATCGCGGTGAACGATAGCTTAGGTGGATTTTTGACTATGGAGATGTAAAAATTTCAAATTTTTCAGGTTCCTGTCGTCGGATCCCGGCGAAAGTGGTGTCGTCGGACGCGGCTCGACGAGACGGATAAGAAAAGGTAAGAAAATGAAAATGCGTAGAAGAAAATTCGGAAAATATGAGGAAAAAACAGAAATTTTAAGACAAAAACCGAAAAATTCGTGCGGATAAGGGTCGCTGAGACGCCGAATGCGCCTCGGAAAACTCGGGGTGACGGAATGAATAAGAAAAATGCAAATTAAGAAGTGTCAGATGCTCCGAAGTACCGTAGTAGCTCCGTAGCAGGGGTCTACGAGAAAATTAGTATGGAGAAATCTACAAAGGCAAAAACTAAGTGAAAAACGTGAGAAAAACAGGTGGATTTGTTATATTAAGTGCTTCCTAGTGATAAGCAAGGGATACGATGAAGATTTAGTGGAGTTTAGAGAACTTTAGAGCTATGAAATATCGCGGTGAACGATAGCTTAGGTGGATTTTTGACTATGGAGATGTAAAAATTTCAAATTTTTCAGGTTCCTGTCGTCGGATCCCGGCGAAAGTGGTGTCGTCGGACGCGGCTCGACGAGACGGATAAGAAAAGGTAAGAAAATGAAAATGCGTAGAAGAAAATTCGGAAAATATGAGGAAAAAACAGAAATTTTAAGACAAAAACCGAAAAATTCGTGCGGATAAGGGTCGCTGAGACGCCGAATGCGCCTCGGAAAACTCGGGGTGACGGAATGAATAAGAAAAATGCAAATTAAGAAGTGTCAGATGCTCCGAAGTACCGTAGTAGCTCCGTAGCAGGGGTCTACGAGAAAATTAGTATGGAGAAATCTACAAAGGCAAAAACTAAGTGAAAAACGTGAGAAAAACAGGTGGATTTGTTATATTAAGTGCTTCCTAGTGATAAGCAAGGGATACGATGAAGATTTAGTGGAGTTTAGAGAACTTTAGAGCTATGAAATATCGCGGTGAACGATAGCTTAGGTGGATTTTTGACTATGGAGATGTAAAAATTTCAAATTTTTCAGGTTCCTGTCGTCGGATCCCGGCGAAAGTGGTGTCGTCGGACGCGGCTCGACGAGACGGATAAGAAAAGGTAAGAAAATGAAAATGCGTAGAAGAAAATTCGGAAAATATGAGGAAAAAACAGAAATTTTAAGACAAAAACCGAAAAATTCGTGCGGATAAGGGTCGCTGAGACGCCGAATGCGCCTCGGAAAACTCGGGGTGACGGAATGAATAAGAAAAATGCAAATTAAGAAGTGTCAGATGCTCCGAAGTACCGTAGTAGCTCCGTAGCAGGGGTCTACGAGAAAATTAGTATGGAGAAATCTACAAAGGCAAAAACTAAGTGAAAAACGTGAGAAAAACAGGTGGATTTGTTATATTAAGTGCTTCCTAGTGATAAGCAAGGGATACGATGAAGATTTAGTGGAGTTTAGAGAACTTTAGAGCTATGAAATATCGCGGTGAACGATAGCTTAGGTGGATTTTTGACTATGGAGATGTAAAAATTTCAAATTTTTCAGGTTCCTGTCGTCGGATCCCGGCGAAAGTGGTGTCGTCGGACGCGGCTCGACGAGACGGATAAGAAAAGGTAAGAAAATGAAAATGCGTAGAAGAAAATTCGGAAAATATGAGGAAAAAACAGAAATTTTAAGACAAAAACCGAAAAATTCGTGCGGATAAGGGTCGCTGAGACGCCGAATGCGCCTCGGAAAACTCGGGGTGACGGAATGAATAAGAAAAATGCAAATTAAGAAGTGTCAGATGCTCCGAAGTACCGTAGTAGCTCCGTAGCAGGGGTCTACGAGAAAATTAGTATGGAGAAATCTACAAAGGCAAAAACTAAGTGAAAAACGTGAGAAAAACAGGTGGATTTGTTATATTAAGTGCTTCCTAGTGATAAGCAAGGGATACGATGAAGATTTAGTGGAGTTTAGAGAACTTTAGAGCTATGAAATATCGCGGTGAACGATAGCTTAGGTGGATTTTTGACTATGGAGATGTAAAAATTTCAAATTTTTCAGGTTCCTGTCGTCGGATCCCGGCGAAAGTGGTGTCGTCGGACGCGGCTCGACGAGACGGATAAGAAAAGGTAAGAAAATGAAAATGCGTAGAAGAAAATTCGGAAAATATGAGGAAAAAACAGAAATTTTAAGACAAAAACCGAAAAATTCGTGCGGATAAGGGTCGCTGAGACGCCGAATGCGCCTCGGAAAACTCGGGGTGACGGAATGAATAAGAAAAATGCAAATTAAGAAGTGTCAGATGCTCCGAAGTACCGTAGTAGCTCCGTAGCAGGGGTCTACGAGAAAATTAGTATGGAGAAATCTACAAAGGCAAAAACTAAGTGAAAAACGTGAGAAAAACAGGTGGATTTGTTATATTAAGTGCTTCCTAGTGATAAGCAAGGGATACGATGAAGATTTAGTGGAGTTTAGAGAACTTTAGAGCTATGAAATATCGCGGTGAACGATAGCTTAGGTGGATTTTTGACTATGGAGATGTAAAAATTTCAAATTTTTCAGGTTCCTGTCGTCGGATCCCGGCGAAAGTGGTGTCGTCGGACGCGGCTCGACGAGACGGATAAGAAAAGGTAAGAAAATGAAAATGCGTAGAAGAAAATTCGGAAAATATGAGGAAAAAACAGAAATTTTAAGACAAAAACCGAAAAATTCGTGCGGATAAGGGTCGCTGAGACGCCGAATGCGCCTCGGAAAACTCGGGGTGACGGAATGAATAAGAAAAATGCAAATTAAGAAGTGTCAGATGCTCCGAAGTACCGTAGTAGCTCCGTAGCAGGGGTCTACGAGAAAATTAGTATGGAGAAATCTACAAAGGCAAAAACTAAGTGAAAAACGTGAGAAAAACAGGTGGATTTGTTATATTAAGTGCTTCCTAGTGATAAGCAAGGGATACGATGAAGATTTAGTGGAGTTTAGAGAACTTTAGAGCTATGAAATATCGCGGTGAACGATAGCTTAGGTGGATTTTTGACTATGGAGATGTAAAAATTTCAAATTTTTCAGGTTCCTGTCGTCGGATCCCGGCGAAAGTGGTGTCGTCGGACGCGGCTCGACGAGACGGATAAGAAAAGGTAAGAAAATGAAAATGCGTAGAAGAAAATTCGGAAAATATGAGGAAAAAACAGAAATTTTAAGACAAAAACCGAAAAATTCGTGCGGATAAGGGTCGCTGAGACGCCGAATGCGCCTCGGAAAACTCGGGGTGACGGAATGAATAAGAAAAATGCAAATTAAGAAGTGTCAGATGCTCCGAAGTACCGTAGTAGCTCCGTAGCAGGGGTCTACGAGAAAATTAGTATGGAGAAATCTACAAAGGCAAAAACTAAGTGAAAAACGTGAGAAAAACAGGTGGATTTGTTATATTAAGTGCTTCCTAGTGATAAGCAAGGGATACGATGAAGATTTAGTGGAGTTTAGAGAACTTTAGAGCTATGAAATATCGCGGTGAACGATAGCTTAGGTGGATTTTTGACTATGGAGATGTAAAAATTTCAAATTTTTCAGGTTCCTGTCGTCGGATCCCGGCGAAAGTGGTGTCGTCGGACGCGGCTCGACGAGACGGATAAGAAAAGGTAAGAAAATGAAAATGCGTAGAAGAAAATTCGGAAAATATGAGGAAAAAACAGAAATTTTAAGACAAAAACCGAAAAATTCGTGCGGATAAGGGTCGCTGAGACGCCGAATGCGCCTCGGAAAACTCGGGGTGACGGAATGAATAAGAAAAATGCAAATTAAGAAGTGTCAGATGCTCCGAAGTACCGTAGTAGCTCCGTAGCAGGGGTCTACGAGAAAATTAGTATGGAGAAATCTACAAAGGCAAAAACTAAGTGAAAAACGTGAGAAAAACAGGTGGATTTGTTATATTAAGTGCTTCCTAGTGATAAGCAAGGGATACGATGAAGATTTAGTGGAGTTTAGAGAACTTTAGAGCTATGAAATATCGCGGTGAACGATAGCTTAGGTGGATTTTTGACTATGGAGATGTAAAAATTTCAAATTTTTCAGGTTCCTGTCGTCGGATCCCGGCGAAAGTGGTGTCGTCGGACGCGGCTCGACGAGACGGATAAGAAAAGGTAAGAAAATGAAAATGCGTAGAAGAAAATTCGGAAAATATGAGGAAAAAACAGAAATTTTAAGACAAAAACCGAAAAATTCGTGCGGATAAGGGTCGCTGAGACGCCGAATGCGCCTCGGAAAACTCGGGGTGACGGAATGAATAAGAAAAATGCAAATTAAGAAGTGTCAGATGCTCCGAAGTACCGTAGTAGCTCCGTAGCAGGGGTCTACGAGAAAATTAGTATGGAGAAATCTACAAAGGCAAAAACTAAGTGAAAAACGTGAGAAAAACAGGTGGATTTGTTATATTAAGTGCTTCCTAGTGATAAGCAAGGGATACGATGAAGATTTAGTGGAGTTTAGAGAACTTTAGAGCTATGAAATATCGCGGTGAACGATAGCTTAGGTGGATTTTTGACTATGGAGATGTAAAAATTTCAAATTTTTCAGGTTCCTGTCGTCGGATCCCGGCGAAAGTGGTGTCGTCGGACGCGGCTCGACGAGACGGATAAGAAAAGGTAAGAAAATGAAAATGCGTAGAAGAAAATTCGGAAAATATGAGGAAAAAACAGAAATTTTAAGACAAAAACCGAAAAATTCGTGCGGATAAGGGTCGCTGAGACGCCGAATGCGCCTCGGAAAACTCGGGGTGACGGAATGAATAAGAAAAATGCAAATTAAGAAGTGTCAGATGCTCCGAAGTACCGTAGTAGCTCCGTAGCAGGGGTCTACGAGAAAATTAGTATGGAGAAATCTACAAAGGCAAAAACTAAGTGAAAAACGTGAGAAAAACAGGTGGATTTGTTATATTAAGTGCTTCCTAGTGATAAGCAAGGGATACGATGAAGATTTAGTGGAGTTTAGAGAACTTTAGAGCTATGAAATATCGCGGTGAACGATAGCTTAGGTGGATTTTTGACTATGGAGATGTAAAAATTTCAAATTTTTCAGGTTCCTGTCGTCGGATCCCGGCGAAAGTGGTGTCGTCGGACGCGGCTCGACGAGACGGATAAGAAAAGGTAAGAAAATGAAAATGCGTAGAAGAAAATTCGGAAAATATGAGGAAAAAACAGAAATTTTAAGACAAAAACCGAAAAATTCGTGCGGATAAGGGTCGCTGAGACGCCGAATGCGCCTCGGAAAACTCGGGGTGACGGAATGAATAAGAAAAATGCAAATTAAGAAGTGTCAGATGCTCCGAAGTACCGTAGTAGCTCCGTAGCAGGGGTCTACGAGAAAATTAGTATGGAGAAATCTACAAAGGCAAAAACTAAGTGAAAAACGTGAGAAAAACAGGTGGATTTGTTATATTAAGTGCTTCCTAGTGATAAGCAAGGGATACGATGAAGATTTAGTGGAGTTTAGAGAACTTTAGAGCTATGAAATATCGCGGTGAACGATAGCTTAGGTGGATTTTTGACTATGGAGATGTAAAAATTTCAAATTTTTCAGGTTCCTGTCGTCGGATCCCGGCGAAAGTGGTGTCGTCGGACGCGGCTCGACGAGACGGATAAGAAAAGGTAAGAAAATGAAAATGCGTAGAAGAAAATTCGGAAAATATGAGGAAAAAACAGAAATTTTAAGACAAAAACCGAAAAATTCGTGCGGATAAGGGTCGCTGAGACGCCGAATGCGCCTCGGAAAACTCGGGGTGACGGAATGAATAAGAAAAATGCAAATTAAGAAGTGTCAGATGCTCCGAAGTACCGTAGTAGCTCCGTAGCAGGGGTCTACGAGAAAATTAGTATGGAGAAATCTACAAAGGCAAAAACTAAGTGAAAAACGTGAGAAAAACAGGTGGATTTGTTATATTAAGTGCTTCCTAGTGATAAGCAAGGGATACGATGAAGATTTAGTGGAGTTTAGAGAACTTTAGAGCTATGAAATATCGCGGTGAACGATAGCTTAGGTGGATTTTTGACTATGGAGATGTAAAAATTTCAAATTTTTCAGGTTCCTGTCGTCGGATCCCGGCGAAAGTGGTGTCGTCGGACGCGGCTCGACGAGACGGATAAGAAAAGGTAAGAAAATGAAAATGCGTAGAAGAAAATTCGGAAAATATGAGGAAAAAACAGAAATTTTAAGACAAAAACCGAAAAATTCGTGCGGATAAGGGTCGCTGAGACGCCGAATGCGCCTCGGAAAACTCGGGGTGACGGAATGAATAAGAAAAATGCAAATTAAGAAGTGTCAGATGCTCCGAAGTACCGTAGTAGCTCCGTAGCAGGGGTCTACGAGAAAATTAGTATGGAGAAATCTACAAAGGCAAAAACTAAGTGAAAAACGTGAGAAAAACAGGTGGATTTGTTATATTAAGTGCTTCCTAGTGATAAGCAAGGGATACGATGAAGATTTAGTGGAGTTTAGAGAACTTTAGAGCTATGAAATATCGCGGTGAACGATAGCTTAGGTGGATTTTTGACTATGGAGATGTAAAAATTTCAAATTTTTCAGGTTCCTGTCGTCGGATCCCGGCGAAAGTGGTGTCGTCGGACGCGGCTCGACGAGACGGATAAGAAAAGGTAAGAAAATGAAAATGCGTAGAAGAAAATTCGGAAAATATGAGGAAAAAACAGAAATTTTAAGACAAAAACCGAAAAATTCGTGCGGATAAGGGTCGCTGAGACGCCGAATGCGCCTCGGAAAACTCGGGGTGACGGAATGAATAAGAAAAATGCAAATTAAGAAGTGTCAGATGCTCCGAAGTACCGTAGTAGCTCCGTAGCAGGGGTCTACGAGAAAATTAGTATGGAGAAATCTACAAAGGCAAAAACTAAGTGAAAAACGTGAGAAAAACAGGTGGATTTGTTATATTAAGTGCTTCCTAGTGATAAGCAAGGGATACGATGAAGATTTAGTGGAGTTTAGAGAACTTTAGAGCTATGAAATATCGCGGTGAACGATAGCTTAGGTGGATTTTTGACTATGGAGATGTAAAAATTTCAAATTTTTCAGGTTCCTGTCGTCGGATCCCGGCGAAAGTGGTGTCGTCGGACGCGGCTCGACGAGACGGATAAGAAAAGGTAAGAAAATGAAAATGCGTAGAAGAAAATTCGGAAAATATGAGGAAAAAACAGAAATTTTAAGACAAAAACCGAAAAATTCGTGCGGATAAGGGTCGCTGAGACGCCGAATGCGCCTCGGAAAACTCGGGGTGACGGAATGAATAAGAAAAATGCAAATTAAGAAGTGTCAGATGCTCCGAAGTACCGTAGTAGCTCCGTAGCAGGGGTCTACGAGAAAATTAGTATGGAGAAATCTACAAAGGCAAAAACTAAGTGAAAAACGTGAGAAAAACAGGTGGATTTGTTATATTAAGTGCTTCCTAGTGATAAGCAAGGGATACGATGAAGATTTAGTGGAGTTTAGAGAACTTTAGAGCTATGAAATATCGCGGTGAACGATAGCTTAGGTGGATTTTTGACTATGGAGATGTAAAAATTTCAAATTTTTCAGGTTCCTGTCGTCGGATCCCGGCGAAAGTGGTGTCGTCGGACGCGGCTCGACGAGACGGATAAGAAAAGGTAAGAAAATGAAAATGCGTAGAAGAAAATTCGGAAAATATGAGGAAAAAACAGAAATTTTAAGACAAAAACCGAAAAATTCGTGCGGATAAGGGTCGCTGAGACGCCGAATGCGCCTCGGAAAACTCGGGGTGACGGAATGAATAAGAAAAATGCAAATTAAGAAGTGTCAGATGCTCCGAAGTACCGTAGTAGCTCCGTAGCAGGGGTCTACGAGAAAATTAGTATGGAGAAATCTACAAAGGCAAAAACTAAGTGAAAAACGTGAGAAAAACAGGTGGATTTGTTATATTAAGTGCTTCCTAGTGATAAGCAAGGGATACGATGAAGATTTAGTGGAGTTTAGAGAACTTTAGAGCTATGAAATATCGCGGTGAACGATAGCTTAGGTGGATTTTTGACTATGGAGATGTAAAAATTTCAAATTTTTCAGGTTCCTGTCGTCGGATCCCGGCGAAAGTGGTGTCGTCGGACGCGGCTCGACGAGACGGATAAGAAAAGGTAAGAAAATGAAAATGCGTAGAAGAAAATTCGGAAAATATGAGGAAAAAACAGAAATTTTAAGACAAAAACCGAAAAATTCGTGCGGATAAGGGTCGCTGAGACGCCGAATGCGCCTCGGAAAACTCGGGGTGACGGAATGAATAAGAAAAATGCAAATTAAGAAGTGTCAGATGCTCCGAAGTACCGTAGTAGCTCCGTAGCAGGGGTCTACGAGAAAATTAGTATGGAGAAATCTACAAAGGCAAAAACTAAGTGAAAAACGTGAGAAAAACAGGTGGATTTGTTATATTAAGTGCTTCCTAGTGATAAGCAAGGGATACGATGAAGATTTAGTGGAGTTTAGAGAACTTTAGAGCTATGAAATATCGCGGTGAACGATAGCTTAGGTGGATTTTTGACTATGGAGATGTAAAAATTTCAAATTTTTCAGGTTCCTGTCGTCGGATCCCGGCGAAAGTGGTGTCGTCGGACGCGGCTCGACGAGACGGATAAGAAAAGGTAAGAAAATGAAAATGCGTAGAAGAAAATTCGGAAAATATGAGGAAAAAACAGAAATTTTAAGACAAAAACCGAAAAATTCGTGCGGATAAGGGTCGCTGAGACGCCGAATGCGCCTCGGAAAACTCGGGGTGACGGAATGAATAAGAAAAATGCAAATTAAGAAGTGTCAGATGCTCCGAAGTACCGTAGTAGCTCCGTAGCAGGGGTCTACGAGAAAATTAGTATGGAGAAATCTACAAAGGCAAAAACTAAGTGAAAAACGTGAGAAAAACAGGTGGATTTGTTATATTAAGTGCTTCCTAGTGATAAGCAAGGGATACGATGAAGATTTAGTGGAGTTTAGAGAACTTTAGAGCTATGAAATATCGCGGTGAACGATAGCTTAGGTGGATTTTTGACTATGGAGATGTAAAAATTTCAAATTTTTCAGGTTCCTGTCGTCGGATCCCGGCGAAAGTGGTGTCGTCGGACGCGGCTCGACGAGACGGATAAGAAAAGGTAAGAAAATGAAAATGCGTAGAAGAAAATTCGGAAAATATGAGGAAAAAACAGAAATTTTAAGACAAAAACCGAAAAATTCGTGCGGATAAGGGTCGCTGAGACGCCGAATGCGCCTCGGAAAACTCGGGGTGACGGAATGAATAAGAAAAATGCAAATTAAGAAGTGTCAGATGCTCCGAAGTACCGTAGTAGCTCCGTAGCAGGGGTCTACGAGAAAATTAGTATGGAGAAATCTACAAAGGCAAAAACTAAGTGAAAAACGTGAGAAAAACAGGTGGATTTGTTATATTAAGTGCTTCCTAGTGATAAGCAAGGGATACGATGAAGATTTAGTGGAGTTTAGAGAACTTTAGAGCTATGAAATATCGCGGTGAACGATAGCTTAGGTGGATTTTTGACTATGGAGATGTAAAAATTTCAAATTTTTCAGGTTCCTGTCGTCGGATCCCGGCGAAAGTGGTGTCGTCGGACGCGGCTCGACGAGACGGATAAGAAAAGGTAAGAAAATGAAAATGCGTAGAAGAAAATTCGGAAAATATGAGGAAAAAACAGAAATTTTAAGACAAAAACCGAAAAATTCGTGCGGATAAGGGTCGCTGAGACGCCGAATGCGCCTCGGAAAACTCGGGGTGACGGAATGAATAAGAAAAATGCAAATTAAGAAGTGTCAGATGCTCCGAAGTACCGTAGTAGCTCCGTAGCAGGGGTCTACGAGAAAATTAGTATGGAGAAATCTACAAAGGCAAAAACTAAGTGAAAAACGTGAGAAAAACAGGTGGATTTGTTATATTAAGTGCTTCCTAGTGATAAGCAAGGGATACGATGAAGATTTAGTGGAGTTTAGAGAACTTTAGAGCTATGAAATATCGCGGTGAACGATAGCTTAGGTGGATTTTTGACTATGGAGATGTAAAAATTTCAAATTTTTCAGGTTCCTGTCGTCGGATCCCGGCGAAAGTGGTGTCGTCGGACGCGGCTCGACGAGACGGATAAGAAAAGGTAAGAAAATGAAAATGCGTAGAAGAAAATTCGGAAAATATGAGGAAAAAACAGAAATTTTAAGACAAAAACCGAAAAATTCGTGCGGATAAGGGTCGCTGAGACGCCGAATGCGCCTCGGAAAACTCGGGGTGACGGAATGAATAAGAAAAATGCAAATTAAGAAGTGTCAGATGCTCCGAAGTACCGTAGTAGCTCCGTAGCAGGGGTCTACGAGAAAATTAGTATGGAGAAATCTACAAAGGCAAAAACTAAGTGAAAAACGTGAGAAAAACAGGTGGATTTGTTATATTAAGTGCTTCCTAGTGATAAGCAAGGGATACGATGAAGATTTAGTGGAGTTTAGAGAACTTTAGAGCTATGAAATATCGCGGTGAACGATAGCTTAGGTGGATTTTTGACTATGGAGATGTAAAAATTTCAAATTTTTCAGGTTCCTGTCGTCGGATCCCGGCGAAAGTGGTGTCGTCGGACGCGGCTCGACGAGACGGATAAGAAAAGGTAAGAAAATGAAAATGCGTAGAAGAAAATTCGGAAAATATGAGGAAAAAACAGAAATTTTAAGACAAAAACCGAAAAATTCGTGCGGATAAGGGTCGCTGAGACGCCGAATGCGCCTCGGAAAACTCGGGGTGACGGAATGAATAAGAAAAATGCAAATTAAGAAGTGTCAGATGCTCCGAAGTACCGTAGTAGCTCCGTAGCAGGGGTCTACGAGAAAATTAGTATGGAGAAATCTACAAAGGCAAAAACTAAGTGAAAAACGTGAGAAAAACAGGTGGATTTGTTATATTAAGTGCTTCCTAGTGATAAGCAAGGGATACGATGAAGATTTAGTGGAGTTTAGAGAACTTTAGAGCTATGAAATATCGCGGTGAACGATAGCTTAGGTGGATTTTTGACTATGGAGATGTAAAAATTTCAAATTTTTCAGGTTCCTGTCGTCGGATCCCGGCGAAAGTGGTGTCGTCGGACGCGGCTCGACGAGACGGATAAGAAAAGGTAAGAAAATGAAAATGCGTAGAAGAAAATTCGGAAAATATGAGGAAAAAACAGAAATTTTAAGACAAAAACCGAAAAATTCGTGCGGATAAGGGTCGCTGAGACGCCGAATGCGCCTCGGAAAACTCGGGGTGACGGAATGAATAAGAAAAATGCAAATTAAGAAGTGTCAGATGCTCCGAAGTACCGTAGTAGCTCCGTAGCAGGGGTCTACGAGAAAATTAGTATGGAGAAATCTACAAAGGCAAAAACTAAGTGAAAAACGTGAGAAAAACAGGTGGATTTGTTATATTAAGTGCTTCCTAGTGATAAGCAAGGGATACGATGAAGATTTAGTGGAGTTTAGAGAACTTTAGAGCTATGAAATATCGCGGTGAACGATAGCTTAGGTGGATTTTTGACTATGGAGATGTAAAAATTTCAAATTTTTCAGGTTCCTGTCGTCGGATCCCGGCGAAAGTGGTGTCGTCGGACGCGGCTCGACGAGACGGATAAGAAAAGGTAAGAAAATGAAAATGCGTAGAAGAAAATTCGGAAAATATGAGGAAAAAACAGAAATTTTAAGACAAAAACCGAAAAATTCGTGCGGATAAGGGTCGCTGAGACGCCGAATGCGCCTCGGAAAACTCGGGGTGACGGAATGAATAAGAAAAATGCAAATTAAGAAGTGTCAGATGCTCCGAAGTACCGTAGTAGCTCCGTAGCAGGGGTCTACGAGAAAATTAGTATGGAGAAATCTACAAAGGCAAAAACTAAGTGAAAAACGTGAGAAAAACAGGTGGATTTGTTATATTAAGTGCTTCCTAGTGATAAGCAAGGGATACGATGAAGATTTAGTGGAGTTTAGAGAACTTTAGAGCTATGAAATATCGCGGTGAACGATAGCTTAGGTGGATTTTTGACTATGGAGATGTAAAAATTTCAAATTTTTCAGGTTCCTGTCGTCGGATCCCGGCGAAAGTGGTGTCGTCGGACGCGGCTCGACGAGACGGATAAGAAAAGGTAAGAAAATGAAAATGCGTAGAAGAAAATTCGGAAAATATGAGGAAAAAACAGAAATTTTAAGACAAAAACCGAAAAATTCGTGCGGATAAGGGTCGCTGAGACGCCGAATGCGCCTCGGAAAACTCGGGGTGACGGAATGAATAAGAAAAATGCAAATTAAGAAGTGTCAGATGCTCCGAAGTACCGTAGTAGCTCCGTAGCAGGGGTCTACGAGAAAATTAGTATGGAGAAATCTACAAAGGCAAAAACTAAGTGAAAAACGTGAGAAAAACAGGTGGATTTGTTATATTAAGTGCTTCCTAGTGATAAGCAAGGGATACGATGAAGATTTAGTGGAGTTTAGAGAACTTTAGAGCTATGAAATATCGCGGTGAACGATAGCTTAGGTGGATTTTTGACTATGGAGATGTAAAAATTTCAAATTTTTCAGGTTCCTGTCGTCGGATCCCGGCGAAAGTGGTGTCGTCGGACGCGGCTCGACGAGACGGATAAGAAAAGGTAAGAAAATGAAAATGCGTAGAAGAAAATTCGGAAAATATGAGGAAAAAACAGAAATTTTAAGACAAAAACCGAAAAATTCGTGCGGATAAGGGTCGCTGAGACGCCGAATGCGCCTCGGAAAACTCGGGGTGACGGAATGAATAAGAAAAATGCAAATTAAGAAGTGTCAGATGCTCCGAAGTACCGTAGTAGCTCCGTAGCAGGGGTCTACGAGAAAATTAGTATGGAGAAATCTACAAAGGCAAAAACTAAGTGAAAAACGTGAGAAAAACAGGTGGATTTGTTATATTAAGTGCTTCCTAGTGATAAGCAAGGGATACGATGAAGATTTAGTGGAGTTTAGAGAACTTTAGAGCTATGAAATATCGCGGTGAACGATAGCTTAGGTGGATTTTTGACTATGGAGATGTAAAAATTTCAAATTTTTCAGGTTCCTGTCGTCGGATCCCGGCGAAAGTGGTGTCGTCGGACGCGGCTCGACGAGACGGATAAGAAAAGGTAAGAAAATGAAAATGCGTAGAAGAAAATTCGGAAAATATGAGGAAAAAACAGAAATTTTAAGACAAAAACCGAAAAATTCGTGCGGATAAGGGTCGCTGAGACGCCGAATGCGCCTCGGAAAACTCGGGGTGACGGAATGAATAAGAAAAATGCAAATTAAGAAGTGTCAGATGCTCCGAAGTACCGTAGTAGCTCCGTAGCAGGGGTCTACGAGAAAATTAGTATGGAGAAATCTACAAAGGCAAAAACTAAGTGAAAAACGTGAGAAAAACAGGTGGATTTGTTATATTAAGTGCTTCCTAGTGATAAGCAAGGGATACGATGAAGATTTAGTGGAGTTTAGAGAACTTTAGAGCTATGAAATATCGCGGTGAACGATAGCTTAGGTGGATTTTTGACTATGGAGATGTAAAAATTTCAAATTTTTCAGGTTCCTGTCGTCGGATCCCGGCGAAAGTGGTGTCGTCGGACGCGGCTCGACGAGACGGATAAGAAAAGGTAAGAAAATGAAAATGCGTAGAAGAAAATTCGGAAAATATGAGGAAAAAACAGAAATTTTAAGACAAAAACCGAAAAATTCGTGCGGATAAGGGTCGCTGAGACGCCGAATGCGCCTCGGAAAACTCGGGGTGACGGAATGAATAAGAAAAATGCAAATTAAGAAGTGTCAGATGCTCCGAAGTACCGTAGTAGCTCCGTAGCAGGGGTCTACGAGAAAATTAGTATGGAGAAATCTACAAAGGCAAAAACTAAGTGAAAAACGTGAGAAAAACAGGTGGATTTGTTATATTAAGTGCTTCCTAGTGATAAGCAAGGGATACGATGAAGATTTAGTGGAGTTTAGAGAACTTTAGAGCTATGAAATATCGCGGTGAACGATAGCTTAGGTGGATTTTTGACTATGGAGATGTAAAAATTTCAAATTTTTCAGGTTCCTGTCGTCGGATCCCGGCGAAAGTGGTGTCGTCGGACGCGGCTCGACGAGACGGATAAGAAAAGGTAAGAAAATGAAAATGCGTAGAAGAAAATTCGGAAAATATGAGGAAAAAACAGAAATTTTAAGACAAAAACCGAAAAATTCGTGCGGATAAGGGTCGCTGAGACGCCGAATGCGCCTCGGAAAACTCGGGGTGACGGAATGAATAAGAAAAATGCAAATTAAGAAGTGTCAGATGCTCCGAAGTACCGTAGTAGCTCCGTAGCAGGGGTCTACGAGAAAATTAGTATGGAGAAATCTACAAAGGCAAAAACTAAGTGAAAAACGTGAGAAAAACAGGTGGATTTGTTATATTAAGTGCTTCCTAGTGATAAGCAAGGGATACGATGAAGATTTAGTGGAGTTTAGAGAACTTTAGAGCTATGAAATATCGCGGTGAACGATAGCTTAGGTGGATTTTTGACTATGGAGATGTAAAAATTTCAAATTTTTCAGGTTCCTGTCGTCGGATCCCGGCGAAAGTGGTGTCGTCGGACGCGGCTCGACGAGACGGATAAGAAAAGGTAAGAAAATGAAAATGCGTAGAAGAAAATTCGGAAAATATGAGGAAAAAACAGAAATTTTAAGACAAAAACCGAAAAATTCGTGCGGATAAGGGTCGCTGAGACGCCGAATGCGCCTCGGAAAACTCGGGGTGACGGAATGAATAAGAAAAATGCAAATTAAGAAGTGTCAGATGCTCCGAAGTACCGTAGTAGCTCCGTAGCAGGGGTCTACGAGAAAATTAGTATGGAGAAATCTACAAAGGCAAAAACTAAGTGAAAAACGTGAGAAAAACAGGTGGATTTGTTATATTAAGTGCTTCCTAGTGATAAGCAAGGGATACGATGAAGATTTAGTGGAGTTTAGAGAACTTTAGAGCTATGAAATATCGCGGTGAACGATAGCTTAGGTGGATTTTTGACTATGGAGATGTAAAAATTTCAAATTTTTCAGGTTCCTGTCGTCGGATCCCGGCGAAAGTGGTGTCGTCGGACGCGGCTCGACGAGACGGATAAGAAAAGGTAAGAAAATGAAAATGCGTAGAAGAAAATTCGGAAAATATGAGGAAAAAACAGAAATTTTAAGACAAAAACCGAAAAATTCGTGCGGATAAGGGTCGCTGAGACGCCGAATGCGCCTCGGAAAACTCGGGGTGACGGAATGAATAAGAAAAATGCAAATTAAGAAGTGTCAGATGCTCCGAAGTACCGTAGTAGCTCCGTAGCAGGGGTCTACGAGAAAATTAGTATGGAGAAATCTACAAAGGCAAAAACTAAGTGAAAAACGTGAGAAAAACAGGTGGATTTGTTATATTAAGTGCTTCCTAGTGATAAGCAAGGGATACGATGAAGATTTAGTGGAGTTTAGAGAACTTTAGAGCTATGAAATATCGCGGTGAACGATAGCTTAGGTGGATTTTTGACTATGGAGATGTAAAAATTTCAAATTTTTCAGGTTCCTGTCGTCGGATCCCGGCGAAAGTGGTGTCGTCGGACGCGGCTCGACGAGACGGATAAGAAAAGGTAAGAAAATGAAAATGCGTAGAAGAAAATTCGGAAAATATGAGGAAAAAACAGAAATTTTAAGACAAAAACCGAAAAATTCGTGCGGATAAGGGTCGCTGAGACGCCGAATGCGCCTCGGAAAACTCGGGGTGACGGAATGAATAAGAAAAATGCAAATTAAGAAGTGTCAGATGCTCCGAAGTACCGTAGTAGCTCCGTAGCAGGGGTCTACGAGAAAATTAGTATGGAGAAATCTACAAAGGCAAAAACTAAGTGAAAAACGTGAGAAAAACAGGTGGATTTGTTATATTAAGTGCTTCCTAGTGATAAGCAAGGGATACGATGAAGATTTAGTGGAGTTTAGAGAACTTTAGAGCTATGAAATATCGCGGTGAACGATAGCTTAGGTGGATTTTTGACTATGGAGATGTAAAAATTTCAAATTTTTCAGGTTCCTGTCGTCGGATCCCGGCGAAAGTGGTGTCGTCGGACGCGGCTCGACGAGACGGATAAGAAAAGGTAAGAAAATGAAAATGCGTAGAAGAAAATTCGGAAAATATGAGGAAAAAACAGAAATTTTAAGACAAAAACCGAAAAATTCGTGCGGATAAGGGTCGCTGAGACGCCGAATGCGCCTCGGAAAACTCGGGGTGACGGAATGAATAAGAAAAATGCAAATTAAGAAGTGTCAGATGCTCCGAAGTACCGTAGTAGCTCCGTAGCAGGGGTCTACGAGAAAATTAGTATGGAGAAATCTACAAAGGCAAAAACTAAGTGAAAAACGTGAGAAAAACAGGTGGATTTGTTATATTAAGTGCTTCCTAGTGATAAGCAAGGGATACGATGAAGATTTAGTGGAGTTTAGAGAACTTTAGAGCTATGAAATATCGCGGTGAACGATAGCTTAGGTGGATTTTTGACTATGGAGATGTAAAAATTTCAAATTTTTCAGGTTCCTGTCGTCGGATCCCGGCGAAAGTGGTGTCGTCGGACGCGGCTCGACGAGACGGATAAGAAAAGGTAAGAAAATGAAAATGCGTAGAAGAAAATTCGGAAAATATGAGGAAAAAACAGAAATTTTAAGACAAAAACCGAAAAATTCGTGCGGATAAGGGTCGCTGAGACGCCGAATGCGCCTCGGAAAACTCGGGGTGACGGAATGAATAAGAAAAATGCAAATTAAGAAGTGTCAGATGCTCCGAAGTACCGTAGTAGCTCCGTAGCAGGGGTCTACGAGAAAATTAGTATGGAGAAATCTACAAAGGCAAAAACTAAGTGAAAAACGTGAGAAAAACAGGTGGATTTGTTATATTAAGTGCTTCCTAGTGATAAGCAAGGGATACGATGAAGATTTAGTGGAGTTTAGAGAACTTTAGAGCTATGAAATATCGCGGTGAACGATAGCTTAGGTGGATTTTTGACTATGGAGATGTAAAAATTTCAAATTTTTCAGGTTCCTGTCGTCGGATCCCGGCGAAAGTGGTGTCGTCGGACGCGGCTCGACGAGACGGATAAGAAAAGGTAAGAAAATGAAAATGCGTAGAAGAAAATTCGGAAAATATGAGGAAAAAACAGAAATTTTAAGACAAAAACCGAAAAATTCGTGCGGATAAGGGTCGCTGAGACGCCGAATGCGCCTCGGAAAACTCGGGGTGACGGAATGAATAAGAAAAATGCAAATTAAGAAGTGTCAGATGCTCCGAAGTACCGTAGTAGCTCCGTAGCAGGGGTCTACGAGAAAATTAGTATGGAGAAATCTACAAAGGCAAAAACTAAGTGAAAAACGTGAGAAAAACAGGTGGATTTGTTATATTAAGTGCTTCCTAGTGATAAGCAAGGGATACGATGAAGATTTAGTGGAGTTTAGAGAACTTTAGAGCTATGAAATATCGCGGTGAACGATAGCTTAGGTGGATTTTTGACTATGGAGATGTAAAAATTTCAAATTTTTCAGGTTCCTGTCGTCGGATCCCGGCGAAAGTGGTGTCGTCGGACGCGGCTCGACGAGACGGATAAGAAAAGGTAAGAAAATGAAAATGCGTAGAAGAAAATTCGGAAAATATGAGGAAAAAACAGAAATTTTAAGACAAAAACCGAAAAATTCGTGCGGATAAGGGTCGCTGAGACGCCGAATGCGCCTCGGAAAACTCGGGGTGACGGAATGAATAAGAAAAATGCAAATTAAGAAGTGTCAGATGCTCCGAAGTACCGTAGTAGCTCCGTAGCAGGGGTCTACGAGAAAATTAGTATGGAGAAATCTACAAAGGCAAAAACTAAGTGAAAAACGTGAGAAAAACAGGTGGATTTGTTATATTAAGTGCTTCCTAGTGATAAGCAAGGGATACGATGAAGATTTAGTGGAGTTTAGAGAACTTTAGAGCTATGAAATATCGCGGTGAACGATAGCTTAGGTGGATTTTTGACTATGGAGATGTAAAAATTTCAAATTTTTCAGGTTCCTGTCGTCGGATCCCGGCGAAAGTGGTGTCGTCGGACGCGGCTCGACGAGACGGATAAGAAAAGGTAAGAAAATGAAAATGCGTAGAAGAAAATTCGGAAAATATGAGGAAAAAACAGAAATTTTAAGACAAAAACCGAAAAATTCGTGCGGATAAGGGTCGCTGAGACGCCGAATGCGCCTCGGAAAACTCGGGGTGACGGAATGAATAAGAAAAATGCAAATTAAGAAGTGTCAGATGCTCCGAAGTACCGTAGTAGCTCCGTAGCAGGGGTCTACGAGAAAATTAGTATGGAGAAATCTACAAAGGCAAAAACTAAGTGAAAAACGTGAGAAAAACAGGTGGATTTGTTATATTAAGTGCTTCCTAGTGATAAGCAAGGGATACGATGAAGATTTAGTGGAGTTTAGAGAACTTTAGAGCTATGAAATATCGCGGTGAACGATAGCTTAGGTGGATTTTTGACTATGGAGATGTAAAAATTTCAAATTTTTCAGGTTCCTGTCGTCGGATCCCGGCGAAAGTGGTGTCGTCGGACGCGGCTCGACGAGACGGATAAGAAAAGGTAAGAAAATGAAAATGCGTAGAAGAAAATTCGGAAAATATGAGGAAAAAACAGAAATTTTAAGACAAAAACCGAAAAATTCGTGCGGATAAGGGTCGCTGAGACGCCGAATGCGCCTCGGAAAACTCGGGGTGACGGAATGAATAAGAAAAATGCAAATTAAGAAGTGTCAGATGCTCCGAAGTACCGTAGTAGCTCCGTAGCAGGGGTCTACGAGAAAATTAGTATGGAGAAATCTACAAAGGCAAAAACTAAGTGAAAAACGTGAGAAAAACAGGTGGATTTGTTATATTAAGTGCTTCCTAGTGATAAGCAAGGGATACGATGAAGATTTAGTGGAGTTTAGAGAACTTTAGAGCTATGAAATATCGCGGTGAACGATAGCTTAGGTGGATTTTTGACTATGGAGATGTAAAAATTTCAAATTTTTCAGGTTCCTGTCGTCGGATCCCGGCGAAAGTGGTGTCGTCGGACGCGGCTCGACGAGACGGATAAGAAAAGGTAAGAAAATGAAAATGCGTAGAAGAAAATTCGGAAAATATGAGGAAAAAACAGAAATTTTAAGACAAAAACCGAAAAATTCGTGCGGATAAGGGTCGCTGAGACGCCGAATGCGCCTCGGAAAACTCGGGGTGACGGAATGAATAAGAAAAATGCAAATTAAGAAGTGTCAGATGCTCCGAAGTACCGTAGTAGCTCCGTAGCAGGGGTCTACGAGAAAATTAGTATGGAGAAATCTACAAAGGCAAAAACTAAGTGAAAAACGTGAGAAAAACAGGTGGATTTGTTATATTAAGTGCTTCCTAGTGATAAGCAAGGGATACGATGAAGATTTAGTGGAGTTTAGAGAACTTTAGAGCTATGAAATATCGCGGTGAACGATAGCTTAGGTGGATTTTTGACTATGGAGATGTAAAAATTTCAAATTTTTCAGGTTCCTGTCGTCGGATCCCGGCGAAAGTGGTGTCGTCGGACGCGGCTCGACGAGACGGATAAGAAAAGGTAAGAAAATGAAAATGCGTAGAAGAAAATTCGGAAAATATGAGGAAAAAACAGAAATTTTAAGACAAAAACCGAAAAATTCGTGCGGATAAGGGTCGCTGAGACGCCGAATGCGCCTCGGAAAACTCGGGGTGACGGAATGAATAAGAAAAATGCAAATTAAGAAGTGTCAGATGCTCCGAAGTACCGTAGTAGCTCCGTAGCAGGGGTCTACGAGAAAATTAGTATGGAGAAATCTACAAAGGCAAAAACTAAGTGAAAAACGTGAGAAAAACAGGTGGATTTGTTATATTAAGTGCTTCCTAGTGATAAGCAAGGGATACGATGAAGATTTAGTGGAGTTTAGAGAACTTTAGAGCTATGAAATATCGCGGTGAACGATAGCTTAGGTGGATTTTTGACTATGGAGATGTAAAAATTTCAAATTTTTCAGGTTCCTGTCGTCGGATCCCGGCGAAAGTGGTGTCGTCGGACGCGGCTCGACGAGACGGATAAGAAAAGGTAAGAAAATGAAAATGCGTAGAAGAAAATTCGGAAAATATGAGGAAAAAACAGAAATTTTAAGACAAAAACCGAAAAATTCGTGCGGATAAGGGTCGCTGAGACGCCGAATGCGCCTCGGAAAACTCGGGGTGACGGAATGAATAAGAAAAATGCAAATTAAGAAGTGTCAGATGCTCCGAAGTACCGTAGTAGCTCCGTAGCAGGGGTCTACGAGAAAATTAGTATGGAGAAATCTACAAAGGCAAAAACTAAGTGAAAAACGTGAGAAAAACAGGTGGATTTGTTATATTAAGTGCTTCCTAGTGATAAGCAAGGGATACGATGAAGATTTAGTGGAGTTTAGAGAACTTTAGAGCTATGAAATATCGCGGTGAACGATAGCTTAGGTGGATTTTTGACTATGGAGATGTAAAAATTTCAAATTTTTCAGGTTCCTGTCGTCGGATCCCGGCGAAAGTGGTGTCGTCGGACGCGGCTCGACGAGACGGATAAGAAAAGGTAAGAAAATGAAAATGCGTAGAAGAAAATTCGGAAAATATGAGGAAAAAACAGAAATTTTAAGACAAAAACCGAAAAATTCGTGCGGATAAGGGTCGCTGAGACGCCGAATGCGCCTCGGAAAACTCGGGGTGACGGAATGAATAAGAAAAATGCAAATTAAGAAGTGTCAGATGCTCCGAAGTACCGTAGTAGCTCCGTAGCAGGGGTCTACGAGAAAATTAGTATGGAGAAATCTACAAAGGCAAAAACTAAGTGAAAAACGTGAGAAAAACAGGTGGATTTGTTATATTAAGTGCTTCCTAGTGATAAGCAAGGGATACGATGAAGATTTAGTGGAGTTTAGAGAACTTTAGAGCTATGAAATATCGCGGTGAACGATAGCTTAGGTGGATTTTTGACTATGGAGATGTAAAAATTTCAAATTTTTCAGGTTCCTGTCGTCGGATCCCGGCGAAAGTGGTGTCGTCGGACGCGGCTCGACGAGACGGATAAGAAAAGGTAAGAAAATGAAAATGCGTAGAAGAAAATTCGGAAAATATGAGGAAAAAACAGAAATTTTAAGACAAAAACCGAAAAATTCGTGCGGATAAGGGTCGCTGAGACGCCGAATGCGCCTCGGAAAACTCGGGGTGACGGAATGAATAAGAAAAATGCAAATTAAGAAGTGTCAGATGCTCCGAAGTACCGTAGTAGCTCCGTAGCAGGGGTCTACGAGAAAATTAGTATGGAGAAATCTACAAAGGCAAAAACTAAGTGAAAAACGTGAGAAAAACAGGTGGATTTGTTATATTAAGTGCTTCCTAGTGATAAGCAAGGGATACGATGAAGATTTAGTGGAGTTTAGAGAACTTTAGAGCTATGAAATATCGCGGTGAACGATAGCTTAGGTGGATTTTTGACTATGGAGATGTAAAAATTTCAAATTTTTCAGGTTCCTGTCGTCGGATCCCGGCGAAAGTGGTGTCGTCGGACGCGGCTCGACGAGACGGATAAGAAAAGGTAAGAAAATGAAAATGCGTAGAAGAAAATTCGGAAAATATGAGGAAAAAACAGAAATTTTAAGACAAAAACCGAAAAATTCGTGCGGATAAGGGTCGCTGAGACGCCGAATGCGCCTCGGAAAACTCGGGGTGACGGAATGAATAAGAAAAATGCAAATTAAGAAGTGTCAGATGCTCCGAAGTACCGTAGTAGCTCCGTAGCAGGGGTCTACGAGAAAATTAGTATGGAGAAATCTACAAAGGCAAAAACTAAGTGAAAAACGTGAGAAAAACAGGTGGATTTGTTATATTAAGTGCTTCCTAGTGATAAGCAAGGGATACGATGAAGATTTAGTGGAGTTTAGAGAACTTTAGAGCTATGGTTAGGTTAGGTTAGGTTAGGTTTTTTTTTTTTTTTTTTTTTTTTAAGTTTCCTCCAAGTGTTATAACCGCACTTGAAGGGAGTTTATTGCCAGTAGCACTGCCACGGTCAAGTCTTGGCACCCTTTTTTACAAGATTTCTATTTTCTACTTATTCTAATATATTTTATTTTGTTTACAATACTTATTGTCTTGTTCGATTTAATTGTTTACATCTTTTGTGTACTAATCTTTATGTTACATACATTTTTCTTACAATGCATTATATTACAAGTGTTTACTGGTATAAACTTCCTAACTAATCAATTTACGAGCTTTATGATTGTTTAAATTTGCTTCCGCATTGATGCGGAGACAAGTTTGAACAATTAACAAATTTTCCCTATATTTATTTACGATTTCATAATTATTTGACACATTTTATAATACAGTGATTACATTTTACATTTACTTATTTTTGTTTACAGGTTCTAATTGTTCTGGTATTTTTATTGCCTTATTACAGATTATTTTCTATAATTGCATGCAGATTTGACTTTGTTTACAGTGTTTTTTAATTTGCATAATTCTAGAGAGACAATTTTTCAACTACCGTCATATTGCTTATCAAGATAAGATTGTTGACATTTTTAATTGTATATCTTGTTGTTACTTATGGTTCTAATCACCTTGTTCTAATATCACAACACTTAAAAGGATTTTTAACCACAGTCATATTTTACATAAAATTTGCTTAAATTAATATTTATACATCATGTTACTATTTACTAAATCTTATCAAATTATAAAAACAATTCTCATTATATATTATTTCCATAGGTCTACTGTAGCTTTAATACACTGGAATTTCTTACATTACTAGTTTTGCATTAAGTTGTCTAGTCATTTTATTTACTAAGAATTTTGTCCAAACACTAAAATACCGTTATGTATTATTTACATAAGTCACTATATCTTTACTGTAAAGTTTTCTTACATTATTACTTTTACCTTATTTTATCTAGTCATTTTATTTACTATAAATAATTGTCACATTTTTTAATTATACCTTTTATGTATTAGTTACATATGTCTTAATATTTATGCTACTTATTTGTAGGTCGTGTCAACTATAAATTGGTTATTTCATTGTTGTCACTTTGTTATATATAACTATCAGATCTATATTTTGTACTATTACTCAATTAATCGCTTAAGTAGCTTGTCATATGCTGTATACAATTTTTAGTTTACAAATTAAGATTTCACTGACCTTGTAATGCCTTGTTTTTTGTTATCCAGTACACATAGCCATTTCACAATCCAATTTTAACATTGTTTGCACTGTTCAATTTTACATTACACAACACAACACACGCTTACACTCACTACCGTCTTTGCACCATTTAGATAAATATCTGCAGGTGCAGAGTCCTTGCTTGAGGCACTAATTGTCTGCATTATTTTTCTTCCTGAACCCGCGCTGACTCCTCAGCATCGGGTTCTTGATGTTTAACATCCCGAACTACGATTGGCTTCAGCGCAGGACTCCAGGTTTTATGCAGCGCATTTTTTGGCCTCAATTATAGGCTATCTTTGACCTCGCTAGAGTGTCCCATCTCTGCCTGACCTGACACTCTTGGCTAAAAGCATTATGGTTTGCATTGCCGTTTTCTTCTTTAGTGCAGTTCAGGCAGGACGGGGACGCTCCCGCAAGGTATCCTGGACACTTTTCTTTCTTGTGATTTCCCCCACAGTGGCTGCATTTTTCAATACTCGCTGTACAATACTTTTTACCATGTCCGTACCCAAGACACACGGAGCATTGGATAACGGGAGAATAATCCTCCACGTGTATCCGCTGCATACCGATGTGTACTGTGCCGGCCTCGGCTACCCTCCTCCAAATTATTGGTGACACCCTTATCACTATGTGGTTTAGGAGTTGGTTACGAGCTACTTTTCTAAACCTAACCTCTATCCTGAGATCTTTTGGACTAATATTATTCATTAACTTTTTATTTTGGTTTTTGATACCTTTTATGACGTCGTCGTCTGAGTTTTTCTTCACCACATTCTTTAATATTAGCAACGGATCACGATTTTGGACCTCTTCGATCTGGAGGTGTTCCGTTTCTAAAATTTTCTTTTTCAATCTATTTCTATCTTCTTCAGTTTTACAACCGACGATTATTTTTTGATCTCTCGCCTTCCTCACTTTTTCCACACGCACATCTCCATCCTGTGCTCCGACCGCTTCCCTTATCTGATCCAGAACTTCCTCGCCAGTATATTTGTTCTCTCTGGCGGTAATTATTACTGAATGCAGGGTATCCTGCACCAGTCTTCTCTGGCCTCTCGTTTCCTCTCTTTCCGACTTTTTAAATTTTTCTTGCCTATTGTTTTGTTGGTCAAATTTTTCCTTAAGTTCTCGAATGTTTCTGTTATTTTCCTCGATTGCTGATGCTAGTCTGTCGAATCTGTCGTCATCTGATGTGTTTTTTGGGGCTTCAATTACTATTTTGGATGGAGTTGTTTGGGTGTCAATTGTCTTTTTGTGGTCAGATTTTTTCTTTATTTTAATTGGGGTAGTTTGCGTTCTAACAGTTGCATTGTTTACCGAGTCAGTTTGAGTTTTTGTAGATTTAAGGACCGGCTTAACGCTTGGAGGAGTGGTTCCGGTATTCTTCAGGAATAACTGCTCAAGCTCCCCAAAGTAAACTCGCATGGCTTTGACACTGTCGTGATAGGATTCGAACCTGAGGTTTTCGGTTATTTTAGCCACCTCGTTTTTGATCCTATATACTATGTCATTGTACTGTTTTCCTATGTCCTCTTTTTCCGAGGTTTCTACTGTGTTGGTGGATTTTTCAGGCATTTTCCGAGTTTCTTCGCCTGGGTCGTTGGTTTTTACAGTTCTATTGTTTGTAAATTTAATTTTAGGTTTCATTTTAGGCAGCGTCATATTTTTAAAAGTAAGTTTGTAAAAGTTGTATATATATAAATAAAATTAAGTACTTGGAAAGTCAGGGGTTAAAATCTCTAAAACTAATTCTGGTACAAGTGTGGCCGCTTGGAGGCTTCGAGTGGCTTTGTCAGATGACAATCCCCCAAGCTCCTTGGTGTTTTCGGCGGCTTCCCGGGTATCTTCCGGGTGGTTATTGCTCGTACCTTCGTCACGCTGTTGTTGGTGATCCAGGGGTGCATGCGATCCTTTCCGCAGCTCGGGTTGACTCGGAGCTTAATTTTTCACGGGTCGAATCTACCGAAATCTCCTCAATCCGTGGTTCTTCCGGGTAGATAAATTGCTGGTGTTTTAGATATCAGCCTAGAGTACACTTTTTCACTATTATTTAACTATATTTGTCGAAATTTAAACTAAAATTTTTATTTTTTTACTGGGAGCTGCTCGGGACGCGTCCGCACTCGACCGCGGCTCGAACAAGACTGGTTAGGTTAGGTTAGGTTAGGTTAGGTTAGGTTAGGTTAGGTTAGGTTAGGTTAGGTTAGGTTAGGTTAGGTTAGGTTAGGTTAGGTTAGGTTTTTTTTTTTTTTTTTTTTTTTTTTTTTTTTTTTTAATGATTTAACTTTCTTTCCGCCTTACGGGTGGAGGCGCCCTTGGCTACTATTCTTTTATTGTATATCTTATCTATAAATGTGTATGTGTGTGTTTATGTAGTTGTTATCTATGTTTTGTCATCAATTTGCTTTTATCTCTTAGACTAAATATTTCCTATTTTATTTCTATTTATTTACGTTCCATTTAATTTACACTTATCTGTGCTTTTAATGCTCTTTATCTATTTCTTTAATTTAATTTCGGTCTGTATTATATTTAGTTATATCTATTTATTATTTAGTCTATTATATTTTTAGTTTATTTAATTAACTTTGTATTTTATTTAGGTTTATTTCTAGTAATCTGTGTTTTAAAATTTGTGGTTAACTTCTCCTTTACTTTTAATATCAATTTATGTTTTACTTAGTTTCTTTTATTTGTAACATATGATTGTACACATCTATGACTTATTTATATACAAAACTTTAGTGACTATTATTTAGTGTTTTTATGTTATCCTTCTAATTTGATCTTTCCTATTAACTGGAGTTCTATAATTATGATTACAAATACCCAGTTTCAAGCTTATTTTGGACAATAATCGACTACGAGACACAAGATATTTCGCTCGTGGTGTACGCCTTGATCAGAAGAGATAGTTCCTATCTTTCTGATCAAGGCTCTTATCCAATACTTGCGCCTCGCACTCGATTATTGTCTTTACTTTCCTGTCGATCCAATGGTATATCTGTCTGTCTGTCTGTCTGGTCGAGTCACAAATTGTATGCCACATTGGCTCTGGCCAGGGCCTCTCGCCTCTGCCTAATAGGGCATTCGGTGCTGAAGGCATTGTGAACCAGGTCTGCAAGTTTGGCCTCCTTACAGTTTCTACAAGAAGGTGGGACTCCCGCCACCAAGTCCTCACATTGAGCCCTCAGGTGCGGGCCTCCGCAGTGGCTGCACACGTCAACCTCCAGCTCACAGAATCGCCGACCATGCCCGTATCCCAGACAGCGCGAGCACTGAATGAGAGGGGATTGGTCGGCGACCCTTATCCGCTGGAGGTCCACGTGCACAGCCCCAGCTGAAGTCAATCTCTGCCACAAGATGGGAGATACCCTGAGGACTCTATGGCTCTTGAGCGGGTTTTTCGTCCTCTTCCTGTAGACAATCTGCATTCGGACGTCGTCCTCTTTGAGTCCTTCAAAGAGGCCAACGTTCTGAGTTTGCAATGCCTTCAGCACCGTATCATCGGAATGCTCTTCCAGTAGGTCCCGGAAGATGACTAGCGGGTCTTTGTTTTTAAGGTCTAAAATTTGTAAACTGTTGTCTGCTTTCTCAATTTTATCTTTTATTTTTGCTATGTCTTCTATTTTCTTACACCCGATAATCACCTTCTGGTCCCTAGATTTCCTGAGCATATCCACGTACCCTCCACTTTCTGTCGCATTTATTGCCCTTCTAATTTTTGTTACGACATCCTCCCCTGTGTCTTTTGAAATGGTCGATGAGACCACCACCGAGTGCATGGCGGAAACTCCGAGCTTTTGCTTCGGAGGTGCCGCCACTACGCTCGCGTAGGTAGTCGCCTCTCTCTTTGGTAGTTCTTTTAGGATTGTGGTGAGTTCCGACATCTGCTTACTATTTTCTAACAAAATTTTCTTGTATTCATTCATCTCCTCCACAATCCTAACGTCTTTTTTTGTTTTTGTCAAAATATCATTTTTTTCCGACTCTTCATCCTCATTTATCACCATTTCGAATAGATTTGTCAAAATTTCTAAAATGTTTTCTTTTATCGAAGTTTTTATATTGCCCGATTGTTTCAGTTGGGCCTTGCCCTCCTGGAGCAACCTGAAGGCTTTTGAGGTCCTACTTTCGTCCCTCGGCAATTTTTCTCCTGAGGCCCCCGACGACCCCTCGCTATTTGTCCGAATTTGTTTTGCTGCATGAGCATCGTCTTTTAAATTTTTTGTTACCTTTTTAACTGTTTTAGCTTTTGTCTTAGTGATTGTCTTATTTAGTATAGCGGGGACGTCGGGCTCCTCAGGCGAAAAAGTGAGGGTACGCTTGGTCGACGGAGTGCGAAACATTTTAAGTATTTAGGGGGGATTTAAGGGAGGGGAGACAGCGTCAGTCTGGAAGTAATCACGGTTAAAATATAAAATTGTATAAGTTGTAAAGTCCTTTAAAAAATTTTTTAATCAAATATTTATTTTGCGCTCTGATTTGATACGCCAAGTCGTTAATTATTTAAGTTTTTGTCAGTCTCTTACTGTATGTATAGGTACAGTAATTAGTTTAAAATTTTTATTTATTAATTAAATTGGATTAGATTAAATTAGATTAAAATAGTCAGTCTTTTACTGTATGTAAAGGTACAGCAAAAAAGTAAAATGTTTATTAAATAAATTAAAAGTAGAGCCTATAATATAAATGTAAAATTATTGTTAAAATTTGTTATTCCTATTTAAAATGTATAGGTAAGAGTCAACGGGCACCAGCCCTTGGTCTCTACTACACTAAGCGGTAGGCGGAGTCAAATACTGTTTATGTAGACAATATTTACAGTCTTTATGCAATCCCTCAATTTACTTAATTTTCGGGTACCCGATAATAAAGCAAACCGTAGTCTAAATTTTACTAATATTTATTAGCAATGTCCCTAATTAAAAACTTTTATTTAGTGTATTAGTCTCACGCCTAACACGTCAGAATTAAAACATCCGAAATTTCAAAAATGTTTTTGACCCCTGTCCGAAGTTGATATCCCGAGTAATTTATGGGAGGGTGGGCGGGCACATTTTTCAAAAAGTATGCGTCCGATTTTCGAAAACGGGGTGTCGCTGGACTCGTCTCGGCGAGACGGATCTAATGATGCCAAAAATAGAAAATATTTAGTGGAAAATTTATAAATTTTCAAAGAAAATGTGGTTTTTTGAATTTTGGAAATGCCGTAGCAAGTCCAAATAAAGTCCGATGAGGCCGAGAAGCGGCTCAATCGACGCGGGGCGACGGAATCTACTAGAAAAAATTTAGTTTTGAACAACCAGTGTTCGTGGAAAATTTGGAAAATTCAAAAATGCAATTTTTTGGTGTTTTTTGGAAAATTTTGTATGGGGCGCGCGCGAAAATCAAATCCGTTTGCGCACCGTTCAATTAGCACCGAATTATCGAATCCAACGATATGTCACACTTGTAATTTTGAGGAAAATTTTTGAAATTTCTAATACCCGGTTAGGTTAGGTTAGGTTAGGTTAGGTTAGGTTAGGTTAGGTTAGGTTAGGTTAGGTTAGGTTAGGTTAGGTTAGGTTAGGTTAGGTTAGGTTAGGTTAGGTTAGGTTAGGTTAGGTTAGGTTAGGTTAGGTTAGGTTAGGTTAGGTTAGGTTAGGTTTTTTTTTTTTTTTTTTTTTTTTTTTTAATGTTTCTCCCAGTCGTTACACCACGACTGGGAGGAGTTTATTGCCAGTAGCACTGCCACGGTCATGACTTGGCACCCTTGATTACAAAAATGTCTTATTTTCTACTTAAGCTAATACATATGTTGTTTTTATTACAATTTGTCCTTTTTTACAGTATTTACAGTCTGTTCGATATTACTATTCATGTCTGTTTTATGTACTGTACTGTTTATTACATAGTGCTATACTGGTACAAACTATTTATCTCTAATCAATTTTCCGATCTTAATATTTATTTACAATAGTTCTGCGTTTTACATATTTTTATTTACAGATTTATAGTTCGTTTAAAATTCTTGCAATTTAATGATATTTTCTACAATTTGCTTATTTTGTTTACAATTTTTGATTGTTTACTCCATTCTAACATAGTACTTGGTTATTTCTAGCTATTTCTATTTTAACATACAGTTACTTTTTTGTTTACAATGTTCTTTGTTACTAATTCTAATAAGAAATTTTTTTTTTTTTTTTTTTTTTTTTTAAATACCGTCATTTTTATTTTTACACTAAGAAAATTTTTGCTAACATTATTAATTGCACGTCTTATTATTACTTATTATTCCTAGCGTATTGTTTGATACGCTTTATGTATTATTTACATAGTCTGCTATGACTTTTCCTACTAGGATCTCTTGTCTTTCTATTTATAAGTCTTTATTAGTCACTTTCCTACTATGGATTATTGTCTTATCATTAAAATTTATGTATTATTTACATAGTCTATTATATTTGGTTACTGTAGGTACTAATTTAAAATTTCAAAACATTTTTTACTACTTATTTGTAGGTTATGTCACAATACTTCCTATGTTTGTCATTTTACAACTAACTATTTTTAAATTTTTACCTGTATTATTGTAGGCTTTATATTTACATAATTTATAATCTGGTCACTTATTCTACAATTTATTATTTTAGCAATAGTAATTGTTTTCATGTTATATTCACTATTTCCAACATATAATTATTTTTGTGTACTAGTTTATATGTTTACATGATAACATTTTCATTTCTTATTGTATATATATTTATATATATGTTTATATTTACCTACTTTCATTAACTCTCAGATTTACTTTTCGTACGGTTACTATACAGTTTTGTTTACAATCAAGATTTGTACTGACCTTAGATTGCCTTGTTGTTTATTTTCCTGTTTACACTTGATCCACTTTTTTCACTGTTTACACTATTCTGACTTTTATTACACTACACTACTCTTGCACTCCTTACAGTCTTTGCACCAGTTAGATAATTATCTGCTGGTGCAGAGTCCCAGCTTGAGGCACTTGTTGTCTGCATGATCTTTTATTCCTGAACCCACGCTGATTCCTCAGCATCGGGTTCGTGATGTTTAACATCCTGAACGTCGATAGGCTTCAGCGTGGGACTCCAGGGTTTGTGTATCACTTGTTTTGGCCTCAGTTGTAGGCTACCTTGGACCTCGCCAAAGCGTCCCACCTCCGCCAGACCTGACACTCCTGGCTAAATGCGTTATGATTCGCGATGCCGTTTTCTTCCTTGGTGCAGTTCAGGCAGGACGGGGGCGCTCCTGCGAGGTATCCCTGGCACTTGTCCTTTTTGTGGTCTCCTCCACAGTGGCTACATTTTTCAGTGCTCGCCTTACAATGCTTTCTGCCATGCCCGTACCCGAGGCACATAGAGCATTGGATAACGGGGGAGTAATCCTCGACGTGTATCCGCTGCATACCTATGTGCACCGTGCCGGCCTCAACTACCCTCTTCCAAATTATTGGAGATACCTTCAGCACGACATGGTTCAGAAGTTGGTTGCGGGCTATTTTTCTGAATCTTACCTCCATTCTATAATCGTTCGGTGTAATATTATTTAGTAATTTTTTATTTTGGTTCGTAATACCTACTATTATATCATTGTCTAGATTTTTCTTTACAACGTTTTTAAGAATTAACAATGGGTCCCGATTTTGCACTTCTGCAATTTGAAGGTTGTTTGTTTCCAATATTTTCTTTTTCAGTCTATTTCGGTCTTCTTCAGTTTTACATCCCACAATTATCTTCCGATCCCTCGCCTTTCTCACTTTTTCCACTCGTACCTCTCCATCCTGTACTCCAACCGCTTCCCTAATTTGATCCAGAACTTGTTCCCCTGTATATTTGTTATCTCTTGAGGTGATTATTACAGAGTGCAGGGTTTCTTGTGTTAGTCTTTGCGTCTGGTTTCTCGTTTCTTCCCTTTCCGAAGTCCTAATTCTTACATGCGCATTGTTCTGTTGGTCAAATTTTTCCTTCAGCTCTCGAATATTTTTATTGTTCTCCTCGATGGCCAATGCTAGTCGGTCGAACCTGTCATCTTCTGAAGTTCTTTTTGAGGGTTTAGCAATTACTTTGGGTGGAGTAGTCTGTGTCTCGACTGTCGTTATGTGTTTTGATTTTTCCTTTGTTTTTACGGGGGTAGTTTGCGTTTTTATTGTTTGCTTATCGACTGGGACGGTTTGTATTTTTATCGACTTGAGGACCGGCTTCACGCTTTGAGGAGCTGTTTCGGTGACCTCCAGGAAAAGCTGTTCAAGCTCTGCAAAGCGTGCACGCATGACTACAGAGCTTTCGTGGTAGGATTCATACCTGAGTTTTGACGTTATTTTTCCAATCTCCTCCTTGATCCCATATATCAGCTCGTGGTACCGATTTATCGTCTCCTCTTTTTCTGAAGTCTTCGCTGCATTACTGGAATTTTCGGGCATTTTTTGTTCTTCGTCGCTTGGGCCGGTAGGCTTCACAGTCTTATTGTTTTTTGCGAATTTTATTTTCGGCTTAACCTTAGTCAGAGTCATGTTTTAAAAGTAAGTTTGTAAAAGTTGTAAAATATATATATTTGAAGGGTCAGGGGTTAAAAAGTTTTTTTTTTTTTTTTTTTTTTTAAAAGCTAAGTCAGGTACAGGTGTAGTCGCGTGGAGGCTTCGAGCGGCTTTGTCTAGTGACAATCCCCCAAGCTCCTGTGGCGTTCTTGCGGCTTCCCGGGTGACTTCCGGGTGGTTGTACCTTCGTCGTTATTTTGGGTAGTCCAAGGGCAGATGCAGTCCTTTTTGCAGCTCGGTTTAACCCGGAGATTTCGGTCGTAATCCACCGAAATCTTGAGAATCCGTGGTTCTTTCGGATCAGTAGGTTGCTAGTATTTTAGATAACAGCCTACACAACACTTTTTAACTGTTATTTTAACTATTTTTGTTGAGTTTTAACTAAAATTTTATTTTTTTGCAGGGAGCTGCTCGGGACGCGTCCGCACTCGACCGCGGCTCGAACAAGACTGGTTAGGTTAGGTTAGGTTAGGTTAGGTTAGGTTAGGTTAGGTTAGGTTAGGTTAGGTTAGGTTAGGTTAGGTTAGGTTAGGTTAGGTTAGGTTAGGTTAGGTTAGGTTAGGTTAGGTTAGGTTAGGTTAGGTTAGGTTAGGTTAGGTTAGGTTAGGTTAGGTTAGGTTAGGTTAGGTTAGGTTAGGTTAGGTTAGGTTAGGTTAGGTTAGGTTAGGTTAGGTTAGGTTAGGTTAGGTTAGGTTAGGTTAGGTTAGGTTAGGTTAGGTTAGGTTAGGTTAGGTTAGGTTAGGTTAGGTTAGGTTAGGTTAGGTTAGGTTAGGTTAGGTTAGGTTAGGTTAGGTTAGGTTAGGTTAGGTTAGGTTAGGTTAGGTTAGGTTAGGTTAGGTTAGGTTAGGTTAGGTTAGGTTAGGTTAGGTTAGGTTAGGTTTTTTTTTTTTTTTTTTTTTTTTTTTTTTTTTTTATTAGTTTTCTTCCAACTAGTATAACCGTAGTTGGAAGGTGTTTATTTGCCAAAGCCTCAAATCATAGTTTAGAGCCCTTGTTTACATAAAAGTTTTTTTTTTTTTTACATAAAGTGTTTTAGCATTGTTTACATTTTTGATTTTTACAAACTTATTTATACATAATTTATGTCTCGTTAAGGTTTGTTTCGTTTGTTTCACAATACAATAGATTTATCGAATTTTACATACACAATTATTTATCTTTTGTAATCATGCAATTTGTAACTAACGTTACAGCTACAATTGTCATTTGTCTAAATTATTCTTATGTTATTAATCTTAATGATCTTATATATCTATGTTTCTTGTCACTTTCTATGGTTACTCGCTTACATATTTAGCTTGGTCAAGTCTACACTTATCAATTTAACATATATTTATGTAACGCTTTACATGTTTTAATTGCTTAGTTTCATACTTAAAATCTATGCTACAATTTGCATTGTGGTATATTGGTCAACTTGTATTTGTTTATGTGTAATTATAATTCTAACACTTTATTGCTCTGGCAAACAACTTATAAAATATTTATATTCATTGATAATAGTTCGTATAATTTACTTTATTTTTAGTCATTTTTTCTTTTAAAACAATATATTGTGATTGTCATTTGACTTACAGCATTATCGATTATTTCAATTCTACCCTTCCGATAATAATATATTTCTAGTCATATTAAACAGTCAAATCTATTCTAATTATACTACTATTGGTACTTTTTGTATCCGTTGTCATTTTAATCCTAATGTAACATTTTATTGTTTTAACACAATCATATAATGTATTTATTTTTTACTTATAATAGTGCTTGTGATTACACTTAATTCTAGTTTTTACTTTTTTTAAAAAAAAAAATATATTGTAATCGTCTTTTGACTAACAATATTCTTGTCAACTTGATTTTATTTTTGTTTTGCTATACCGATAATGATATATTTCTAGTAGTGTTTTAAATTATAATTATATTTTACGTCTATTAATCTATTTTGAATGTGCAGATTTATAATGTTATTTAATTAATATAGTTAATTACTCACGTTTGTCCCCATCACTTGAACACAGTTGTACTTAGACATTTTACACTAGCTAACACTTATTGTCTCTAAATCACAGTCATTTTTATCACAGATTATGCACCGTTTTTTCACAGTTTTTAGGATCTTAAGGTTTTTATGCCACTGATTGTTCACGTATTGAAACACTGATATCACACATGAGTAATACCTTGTTTTCAGCACTTTCCTATTGCCAGCGAATTTGTAGCAATTTGCGACACTTTTATTGCACGCTCAATGTATAACATCGCGCATTACAATTATTAATCTGCTTATACCCGCTTCAATTCGCAGCAATAGGTTTTTCGGCAATGTTTCTGAAGTCCTTCTGTTGTTTCGGTTTCTGTTTGTAGTAGTAGTCCCTTATGCATCGATAGGCTTAGGAGTATGCTACTCCAGCCCTGGCAATAGCGTCCCATCTACGTCTTATTTCACATTCTTCACTGAATGCATTGTGGCTTGATTGAGCCAAATTTTCTGCAACGCAGTTACAGCAGGTAGGTAGTGCGCCGGCCTGCCATTTAGGACACTCCGATTTTCTATGATCGCCACCGCAGTGGCAACATTTTTCTACCTTTTGTTTGCAGAAGCGTCTGCCGTGTCCATATTTTAGACACAGGGAACACTGTACCAGTGGCGAGTAGTCTTCCACATATACCCGTTGAAGGTCAATATGCGCCGTACCTTCTTCGGTCAGCCTTCTCCAAATAGCGGGGGATACCGTCATCACCACGTGTTCCTGCATTAAATTCTTTGTCTTCTTTCTAAAGCGTACCGCCATTCTGATTTCTTCTTTGTTAATACCCTCAAAAATGTTTTTATTTTGATTTTTTATTGCAGTGAGTACATCCTCATCGTTATTTCTCCTAAATACATTTTTGAGGATGACCAGAGGGTCTTTATTGTGAACTTCCTCGGTCAGAAGTCGATCCGATCTCTCCAACCGTTGTTTCAACCTTTCCCTTTCTTCCTTTGTTCGACATCCAATGATTATTTTCCTGTCCCTCCCTTTTCTGACTCTCTCAACCTTCACCCATCCGTCCTTTGCGTTTACTATGCTACTTACATGCTCTAGCACCTTTTCTGCTGTTTCTTGGTCATCCCTTGAGCTCACTACTACCGAGTGTAGCGTCCTGTGTTCCAGTGTCACGCCGTTAATTTTTGCAGAGCTATTTTTGCTATTCACTATCTTGCCTGATGTGACCTCCGCGAAGGTAGGCCTGGATAGCAGCTCCACGTGAGAGTCCATTTTTCCTTTGAGGTCTTCTATCTGAGTGGCGCTCTCGGCTAGCCTCTTTGTTAGCTCTGAGATAGCTGCCTCCAGTTTCTCCGTATTCGAGGGTCCAGATGACGATGGTGCGCTCGGTTCTGGGTGGGGAAAGTCGGGGGTCTCATCCACCATGTTCGAGATGAGGTTGTACAGGCCTCGGATGTCGTCAATGACCTCCTCCTTTATGGTTCCTTTTAAATTTCTGGCTTCATGAAGAGTCGAAATCGCATGCTCATGGATGTAATATGCCTTCTTACTCATGTCGTATAACTGAAGGTTGTGGAATATTTTAATACCATCTTCCTCTTCGAGTGGTTGCAGGTACAGCCTCTCAGGTGAATCAAGATATTCACCTTCTGGTGACTTGGGGCGTTCTCTTTCTGGAGATACGGGGATTTCCTCCCTTCTTAATACAGGGGAGCGATACATGGTGGTCAATTTTTAAAATCTGCACAATTTGGTTAAAATGAGTCTTGTATAAGTTGTAAAAATGTATAAACAACAAAGGACAGCACAATTGGACAATGCCGGTCAATTTTTTTTTTTTTTTTTTTTTTTTTTTTTTTTTTAAAACTTTAAATTCGTCTCGTCAGTCGAATTTGACAAGGAATCCGCCAAAAATGTTGTAACTCACAGCCTATTCTATCTACTTGCGTATTTAATAGGCGTGAGTGATATTGTACGCAGAAATAATTTTTCCGCCTGATAATCCACGGAAATCCTGTCGATCGTCGCTCTTATCCTGATGATTGGTGCCTGTATGTACACTTGAGCACTTAAGGGACACGTTGCCACAGAAATTTTGACTAATTTTTACTAATTTTAATAATTTTTACTATTTTTGTTGCAGAGAGCTGCTTGGACGCGTCCGCACTCGTCCGCGGCTCAAACGAGACTGGGTTAGGTTAGGTTAGGTTAGGTTAGGTTAGGTTAGGTTAGGTTAGGTTAGGTTAGGTTAGGTTAGGTTAGGTTAGGTTAGGTTAGGTTAGGTTAGGTTAGGTTAGGTTAGGTTAGGTTAGGTTAGGTTAGGTTAGGTTAGGTTAGGTTAGGTTAGGTTAGGTTAGGTTAGGTTAGGTTAGGTTAGGTTAGGTTAGGTTAGGTTAGGTTAGGTTAGGTTAGGTTAGGTTAGGTTAGGTTTTTTTTTTTTTTTTTTTTTTTTTTTTTTTTTTTTTTTTTTTTTTTTTTTTTTTTTTTTTTTTTTTTTTTTTTTTTTTTTTTTTTCTTGTACCTCCAGTACGGTTACCGGAGTCTATTTTTTAACAATTCCCTTTCATACCAGTTCTCGCATTTATGCCTCTCGTACTTATATTCTGCATACTTTTTCTTTCTTACATTCCTTCGCCATTCATTCTGTGATGGGTGGGTTTCCCATATGCTAATCTATTACTATTCTCTTACTTTACTTCTATTTTTATTATTTAGGGGTTCTGGGGGTTCTAATCTAAATTCACAACACAGTTTTCTTTATTACATATCCTTATGTTCTACTTAAGTCTATTTTTTTTTTTTTATTTACAGATATTAAGCTTGGTGTCATTTAAGGGTTCTTATTCTATATCATTCTACACGACTTTTATTTATTTATTCTTATCATCATTCTTCGGTACTTATAGCTATCTTAATTTGTTTACAATGTGTTTTTATGCTTAAACCCTAATATTCTTTAATATTATGTAAGCATAATTTATTTACTTTGTTTTGTTTCTCTGTATAACCTTCTCTGCGATGTTCTCGCAGTACTTCAGAAATGCCTCTCTTTCTTTTCCCGCTATTAATCGACTGAAATTTTCTGCCAAAATTTTTTCTCCAATTTTCTGCTCGCATTCAAACCTTTCTTTTCCAGATATTGGGCAAGAGCACAGCACATGCACTACAGTTTCCTTCTCGGATGGATCGCAAGGACACGATGGGTCCTCCTTGCACCTGAAACGGTTCAGGTACTCTGAGAACCCGCCGTGGCCTGTTAAAATTTGCGTTCTTAGCATGGTGGGTTCAAACTTCCGGATGATGCTGTATGCCTCCACCGCGCTCGGGAAAAACAGTTTTGTTGTTGAAGCTGTGCTATTTTCGATATACCTCCGATTCCATACGTCAAGCGTCGCCATACGAATGCTTCGCTTGACGTATGAGACCGGACAGCTGTCGTATATAGGTTTACGCTTGGATCTCTCAGCGGCCTCTCGTGCCAATGCATCAGCTCTCTCGTTGCCCTCCAACCCTGCGTGTGCTTTGATCCAGAACAACTTTGTTTCTTTGTTCTGGAGTGATATAGTTTTTAGATTATCTCTGGTTTCTACCGCCAGGGGATGGAGGCAACTGAGGTTCTTGATGCTCAAGAGTGCAGCCATGGAGTCGCTGAGAATTCCAAACGACACCGCATTTTTACACTTTTTGATCTCCCTCGTCGCCACGCACACCGCGAGCAGCTCGGCTTGATAAACTGTGCTGTAGTCTGGTAGGGCAAGTTTGACACTACGGACCTCGGTTCCATCCTTCCACATTGATAATGCAGCTCCGACCTTTCCTGCGATTTTGCTGCCGTCTGTAAATATCCTGATGTCAAAATTGTTATAAGCATCAACCTGCTCCTGATTTTCAAGACTCACCACCTCAATGTCGATCTGCTCTGCGGGGTGCGGCGCCAGGATAGCCGGAGACATCACCTCGACCTCCCTGTCTCTCAGTTCCGGCAGTGGTATTCCTTTCCTAGCCCTGTAGAGCTGGTCTGCCTCTTTGACTCGAAGGTCGAGGGGAAGCACCCCGGTCAACACCAGCGCCGCGTCGAGGGAAACTGTACGGTACGCCCTACACATTTTCTGTGCTATACCGCGCTGCACAACTCCAAACTGCTTACGCACGTCTAACTTTTCCGCTGCAGATGCCCACGCGCTGGCGGCATACAGAATCACAGGCTCCACGGTTGCGACGTATATGGTCCTAATCACTTCAGGGTGGAGGCCCCAGCTGGCCCTCGCTGCTCTGGACAACTGTTTATAGATTCCCAACGCTTTCCGACAGACGTTCGCCACGTGCGTATTGAAAGTTAGCTTCTCATCGATGGTGACGCCCAGCACTTTGATCTCGTCGGACATGCCAATGGCGACGCCGCCCATGCTCAGGCGCGGGGTGTCGAATTTCAGCTTGCGAGTAATTGTCATAGCACATGTTTTATGTGGTGCAAATTTAAGCTTATTTTCGGCACCCCACGCCCGAACACGCCCGAGTACGGCATTGGCCCGACATTGGATCTCGTGTCCGGTATCACCAACGAAGGCCAGCACAACGTCGTCCGCGAACGCCTGACAGTGGACTCCGGAGTCCTCAAGGTCGACCAGTAGAGGGTTCAGCAGGAGGTTCCACAGCATGGGACCCCCAATCGACCCCTGGACGCATCCCTTTGTTGTGCGTTTCCCGAACTCCTCCCCGCCATACCTAACCCTGACTCTTCTATCACTGAGGTAGCTGTCGATGACCCGCCGTAGGTTGAGTGGACAGTTTTCCTCAGCCAGTCGGACCCTGATGGCCGGCCACCACGCGCTGTCGAAGGCGCCCTCTATATCCAGCGATACTATAACTACGATCTTCTGGTTTTTTAGTCCAGAACGGATGTACTGCACCAGAGTATAGAGGGAGTCCTCGGTGCTACGCTGTGGCATGAACCCGTACTGGCGAGTACTCATCCGTGGGAGTAGATAATGCTTAAGGCGAGCCATCGTCATCTTCTCATAAGTCTTCCCCAAAATGGAGAGCAGTCCTATAGGTCTCAGTGATTTTGGTACGTTGTAGTGTTCTTTACCATATTTTCTTAATAGAACTACTGTAGCCTCTTTCCAGGCCCTGGGAAAGTAATCTTTCTCCAGGCACTTGTTAAATAATGCGAGGAAGAGCTCGGGATCGCTCCCAATTGCGTAACCACATATGTCAGCCGTGAAGCCGTCCGATCCCGGCGCTTTTTTCGGGTTAAAGGACCCAATGGCCCGCTCTAGTTCCACCATTGTGAATGGTGGGTCCCGGTTGGAACTTTGTTTGCCATCATTCACTGTGTCGGCTCTCGCCCTGGTTTTACGATGATGCTCTCCGTCCTCATCTGTGGTGTCGTCCGGATAGAAGGTCTCTGCCAAATACTTGACAGAGGCCCTCGTATCCAGGATTACACCGTCCTTCTCCATGGGTAGGTCTTCTTCTCTACATCCAGTTCTCCCAATCACCCTATAGATCCCCTCCCAGACCCCCTCTCTATCCTGCTTACAACAGAAGTCTTTCCAGCTGTCTATCTGTGATTTGGCCGCTAACAACTCATACTCTTCTTTCTGTTTCAGGTACTCTGCCACGACCTTCGACCTGCGGATAGGCGCCGCGCAGCGAATTCTACGCCTCTTTGTGATCACCAGCCTCCTCATCCTGTCGAGCTCCTCGGACCACCATGGCATGGTAAGTGTCTGTTTATTTGTCTTTAACGGTATTGTTTGGACACATACTTCCTTCATCGCATTAGTAAGGGATTCTACCGCCACGTCGATCTCTTCCCGGGTGTCGATACTCTCGATCTTAGCCCTGTCTAGATTATTTTCTGAGAATAATTGGCCCAATTTCTCTTTGAATTGGGCCCAGTTGGCTTTCTTGGTGTTATACACCCTGGTGGATCTGTGGATCTTGACCCCCCTACTCCTGCGCAGCAGGATCCTGAATTCTATGCCATTGTGATCCGAGCTAGTAAGACCCTCGTCTACCCTCCAATCGCTCACCAGGCCCAGGATATCCGTCGAGCAGGCTGTAACATCCACATGGCTTTTAAAACGCACACCGTTTCTTATTGTGTCGAAGGTCGGGATTTCCCCTCGGTTGAGTATGTTGAGTCCCATTTCCCCGAGAGCATCTGCTACCTCCTCGCCCCTGTGGTCGATGATGGGACTACCCCACCAAGAGCTTTTGGCGTTCAGATCGCCCCCGATCAGCCACATCTTGGAGCCTACTTCATCTTCTATTTTTTTCAGATGCTCCAGGTACGGCCGAACTGGCAGTTCTCCCTGGAAGTAGATTGAGACCAAAGTCATTTCCCAAGCGCTAGTCTGGATTTTCACCGCCACGATGTTATTAGTGGTGAGTTTCGGGAACTGTATGACATTCCAGTCTTCATTGAAGACTGCGATGACTGCTTTGACAGTTCCCTCTCCAGGACTCGCATTCTGGTACAGTCTCACGCCTCTCTGGCCCTTCATTGAGCTTCCCCCACCAACGTAAGGCTCCTGGATCAGGGCCGCCGCGACTCCGCGCTTCTGGGACTCTATGAGGAGCTCCTGGGTCGCCAACTTTTTCTTTTGTAAGTTTGCTTGGAAGAACTTGAACGAGGTTTTTTCCGCATGCGTGCCCTTAGCAATACGCTACGGTGGATCTCGCAAGCTCATCCCATTTGCGTCTCTCGGGGCAGTCGCGACTGAAGGCGTTGTGCTCCACCTGCTGCAATTTTGCAGCTGTGCAGTTTTTGCACCTCGGGGCCAAACCCGCCCTCCAATCTGCGCATTCCGCCCGTAGATGAGGTCCGCTACAGTGGCTGCACACATCGACGCTCTCGGTACAATGGCGTCTTCCATGTCCGTATGCAAGGCATCGTGAGCATTGGACCAATGGAGATTGGTCCTCGACTCTCACCCGCTGGACGTCGATATGTACAGCACCCCGCTTTATAGCCCTTCTCCATATTTCCGGCGATACACGCAAGACCACATGCGAGGTCAGGGGGTTTCTCGCCGCTCTCCGGTAGCGCACCTCCACTCTGTTTTCCTCCTCACTGAGGCCGTTGAAAACCTCGCAGTTCTGGTTCCTTATGGCCTTCAGTATATCCTCATCGGTGGTATACTTCATAACACCATAAAGAACCAGAAGCGGGTCCTTGTTCCTCACGTCCTCAACGGTGAGTTCTACCCCTTCCCGCTGCAGTCTGCTTTTAGCCTTCTCCCTCTCTTCCCTTGTTTTGAATCCCATGATTATCTTTCGGTCTCTAGCCTTCCTGATTCTTTCCACCCTCACCCATCCCTCTTTCGCGTCCACTGCCATCCTAACTCTTTGAAGTACTTCTTCCCCGGATTCAGTCTCGTCCTTTGATGCCACTACCACCGAATGTAGAGCGCCACGCGAAGACATATAGTCGGGGTTCCGGTCAGCCACCGCATCCGCATAGGATACCGCTCCCGTCGTTACTTTCTCCAACAACTCCTTTTGCTCGTTTAACGCCCCCTGCAGCTCCCCCATCCTCCTGCTCTGCTCATGGAGAAGCTTGAGCTGCTCATCCAGGCGCCGAGCAACAAGACTCTGCTCTGGAGCTGCACTGGGCGTCGAACCGGCCGTTTCACCTCCCCGGGAGAGCAAGTCTATTTCACTTTGCGTCTTCATCCTTCTTGCCTCAGACTCTTGGACTATTTCATATAGTCGGTCTAATGCCCTCGCTACCGTAATTTTTATATTCCCCTTTAGGTTCCGCGAATCTTCTAGGCTTGCTTTAGCTTCAACATGAATGACTGTTGCTTCCGCGATCAGGCTTGTAAATATTTCGACCTTTTGCGAAATTGTTTTGGTCGGTGAAGGAGTCTTCTTCGTCGTAAAGGTTTTATTGGCCTGTGTCGCGATATGTCCCGTTTTTGCTTTAGCAGGACCTGCCTGCTTCGTCTTCTGGGTAGTGCTAGCCGCGGCAGGGGGGTCTGGATTGGTTTTAGGAGGCCATTCGCCAATGCTCCGTCTGACTCCGGTTGAAGTTGCCGGGGTGTCGTTTTTGTGGGGCGACTTTTCGCCCTGTGTCGTTTTTGCCGGGCTTCGCATTGTAGGCATCTTAACTGGGGTACGCGTCAGATAATAAAATATATAAAATATAATATAATGTCAATAAAAACCTCAGGAAATTAGCAGCCGATTTGTATAAGTTGTAAAGAATGGCTATACAGAGAAACAACCCAATTGAGGGGTGTAACACGTCAACTTGTCCTGTAGAGTTAACAATTCGACTCTAAATCAGTCTCTTATCAGGATATAACAAACAGTTCTACACTATTGTCCTTAATCTAGATTATTTAAAATTAAATTAAATCACGCTTAAAGCGGCTTTAGTAGTTATAAGTAATCAGATACTTTATTATTCTTAGTTAATATAGCTCCGCCTAGAGCATAGGTCTAATATCTAAGCTAATAATAAATGAAAATAAAAGAAAAAATAGTTGGCTCTATGTAGAGTCTCTTACAACTAAAGTCCACTTATAAATGAACAAGAGAATATAATTTTTTATTGGCTCTACGTAGAGTCCCAACTCTACCACAGACCTATAGAGCGCTCCAAGGCGGTCCCAGTACCGAAATCCGTAGGTCTCTACGACCCCGGGGAGCAAAAATACAATTTTAATGGGTTTATGAATACTGGGACTCTACCTAGAGTCGTCTATTAGGCTTCGTTAGAGAGCCGCCGTCGAGCCCTATATGGTAGAGAAAATCCCGACTTCGTAGTCCCTCTGGGAGCCGAGATATGGCCGAATGAAGATTTTCAAGATGGCGGACAAGATGGCCGCCACGCTTTTCAAACCCTCGTATCTCCCTCAATTTTGGTCCTACGGATTCGGGACTTTCACTACTGTGGTTGTTTTCGAACCCTCCACAGGGTTACGCCCTCAACTCAGAAAGAAGGTATTATCCGCCACCTAGAATTTTTCTAAGTCGAAGGGCGTTTTTAGGGGTAGGGGGATGAAACTTCGTCCAAATGATTGTGGAGGGTACGAAGACTAACGCTCTAGTCGTTAGTGTGGGGGGGGTTTAAGGGGGGGGGACCAGGATAAAAATGTCAAAAACACCCTACGACCCCTAGTTTCCGAGATATCCGGGTTACAAGGTTATGGGGAGCTGGGGAGGAAAAACCATACGTTTAAAAACGTAATTTTTCCCTGGCTATTTTAGCTAAAATTTTTGTTAGTGTCTAAGGTTGACCAAATTATTAATAAGTTTTGGAATATATAATTTTGAGTTACTAATGTCCAGAGGGTTGGTTACCATTAATTTATAAAGAAGGGGGATGAAGAGTTGGTGACGGCAAAAAATTTTAAAAGCTTGTTTTAACCATACCAAATACTCTAAAATTTTGAAAAAAATTTATAGGTGGTCAGGATTAACCAAATTATTTTTTAAGAATTATTCCAGAGGGGTAACTGCAATTGGGGTTGATACCCGGATATCCCGGAAATTTACTATACACGTGGTTTTTGACATAAACACCCCGTGTGAGGGCTTGTTTTAAAGGGGGGACAACCACGAATTTAACTATAATATTTAAAGTATATATTTTCTTAATAATTTTTGGATTAAATGTCAAAAAACACAATTTAATAGGTTAAAAATACAATAAAATAGAAGGTGGCCACAATATGGTCCAATTTGAAAATTTTTTTTCTTCTAATATACTCTTCGCGTCGATGCCTTTTCAGGTGCAGTATCGTCTTTCACCCCCAAGTGTTCCTGAGGGATGCACGTGGCGGGCACGTGCCTTCCTATAATCTTCAAAAATTTGTAGCTCGACAACCCTTTTCCAGAAAAATCTGGAATTTTCTAGGCTTGAAGCTGGGTCTCCAAACTTAATTTTGGAGCAGTAAAATTTAGGGGTTGTCGATCTAGTTTCAAAGTTTTTGAAGGTCAAAGTCAAAAAATAGTGTAAACCTTAATAACTTGTGAAGGGGTGGTCCGATTTTCACTCCTGATACACCGTTGAAGAGGGCTCGACGTCCACTATCCCGGGCCGCTTCCAGATTCTTCCCAAGTCTTCCCGCTTTTCTTCCCAATTGAGGTTAGGAACGTGGTCTTCCTCGGTAACTCCAGAACCCCTGGGCGGAAAAATCTGAAATTCACCAGGGTCGTAGTCCTCCCCAATGCGCCCAAGATAGCAGTTGAAAATCTGTGGGGTATCGATCTATTTTCCGAGATATCGATGCTTAAACGTTCGAAGATTTTAGGTTAAGCACTTTTTAGGGGATATCTTTTCTCCCGAGGGGGCTATCGAAAAACGGATTTCACAGACACTTCACTGACGTGATTGCGCACTTTTTGGTGTATCACTCACTAAGATACGACGATATTTGCACTTTTACTGGATTTTTCGAGCGCGGAGCGGCTTAAAATCGTGGCGTTCGTGACGGCGGTCAGAGCGCAACTGGGTTAGGTTAGGTTAGGTTAGGTTAGGTTAGGTTAGGTTAGGTTAGGTTAGGTTAGGTTAGGTTAGGTTAGGTTAGGTTAGGTTAGGTTAGGTTAGGTTAGGTTAGGTTAGGTTAGGTTAGGTTAGGTTAGGTTAGGTTAGGTTAGGTTAGGTTAGGTTAGGTTAGGTTAGGTTAGGTTAGGTTAGGTTAGGTTAGGTTAGGTTAGGTTAGGTTAGGTTAGGTTAGGTTAGGTTAGGTTAGGTTAGGTTAGGTTAGGTTAGGTTAGGTTAGGTTAGGTTAGGTTAGGTTAGGTTAGGTTAGGTTAGGTTAGGTTAGGTTAGGTTAGGTTAGGTTAGGTTAGGTTAGGTTAGGTTAGGTTAGGTTAGGTTAGGTTAGGTTAGGTTAGGTTAGGTTAGGTTAGGTTAGGTTAGGTTAGGTTAGGTTAGGTTAGGTTAGGTTAGGTTAGGTTAGGTTAGGTTAGGTTAGGTTAGGTTAGGTTAGGTTAGGTTAGGTTAGGTTAGGTTAGGTTAGGTTAGGTTAGGTTAGGTTAGGTTAGGTTAGGTTAGGTTAGGTTAGGTTAGGTTAGGTTAGGTTAGGTTAGGTTAGGTTAGGTTAGGTTAGGTTAGGTTAGGTTAGGTTAGGTTAGGTTAGGTTAGGTTAGGTTAGGTTAGGTTAGGTTAGGTTAGGTTAGGTTAGGTTAGGTTAGGTTAGGTTAGGTTAGGTTAGGTTAGGTTAGGTTAGGTTAGGTTAGGTTAGGTTAGGTTAGGTTAGGTTAGGTTAGGTTAGGTTAGGTTAGGTTAGGTTAGGTTAGGTTAGGTTAGGTTAGGTTAGGTTAGGTTAGGTTAGGTTAGGTTAGGTTAGGTTAGGTTAGGTTAGGTTAGGTTAGGTTAGGTTAGGTTAGGTTAGGTTAGGTTAGGTTAGGTTAGGTTAGGTTAGGTTAGGTTAGGTTAGGTTAGGTTAGGTTAGGTTAGGTTAGGTTAGGTTAGGTTAGGTTAGGTTAGGTTAGGTTAGGTTTTTTTTTTTTTTTTTTTTTTTTTTTTTTTTTTTTTTTTTTTCAATGAGAGGAGTTTATTTGCCAGTACTGCCACTGTCGAGTCTTGGCACCCTTTTTTACAATTTTGCTTATTTACTAACACAAATTATGCTATATATTGGTATTTGTTACATACTAGTTTTAATACAATTTAAAATAATCTACTTGGATTTTGTATATCGTTACATTAGTCTTGTTTACTGGTAAACTCATTTTTTTAGAAATCATATAATATTATTCTCCTTATTAATTATATTATTCTTTTCTATTTACTTACATATCTGTAATTGTCATTTTTCTAAAATCCTCTTACACACAAGTTTTCATTAAGTTAATACTATTTATATACTAGTTTACTGTTTTGTTACAGTTTGTCAATGCTTCACTTTTGTATTTACGATATTACTTGTATGCTAATTTATTATACACTTAAATGTTCCTACTATATTAGTTATTAACTATAATTATTTCCTATAGTCTACTTTTCGTATTTTTCTTGTTATTGAACATCAGATATACTAAACATTGTATATTAAGCTTACCTCGTAGGTAGTTTTGTCACTTTTAACAATTTCACACTAATATCTCTTTGTTGTTCACAATATATATGTTACTTAATATACGTTACTTTGGATTTTGTATATCGTTACATTAGTCTTGTTTACTGGTAAACTCATTTTTTTAAAAATCATATAATATTATTCTCCTTATTTATTTATATTATTCTTTTCTATTTACTTACATATCTGTAATTGTCATTTTTCTAAAATCATCTTACACACAAGTTTTCATTAAGTTAATACTATTTATATACTAGTTTACTTAAGTTTTATACTTTACTTAGCAATTGTGAATCTAGTCGTTCTTTTTACACAATGTGTTTGTTAAAAAATATATACACTTATTCTACAATTTGTAGGTATTCTAATTATTAGCCTCAAGTTATTCTTTATTAGTTTTTCACCATTTCATGTAATTTTTTTATTCGTTTACTGACTGTATTTTGTTGCTCTTTTTATTTTTACACTACCCTTGCTTTTATCCCGTTTTTAACAATTTTTTAAATTATTGTACTCTTTTACAATGTTGCTACAAGTTCTATTTACAATGATTTTCAGCTAAGCTTATATACAATTTGAATTTTACTGACCTTGATGCTGAGTTGTCCGATCCTGTACACATTTTTCACACATTACACAATTTAAGTTTCACTAGTTTTGTTTACAGTACACTCAACACCGTCTTTGTGCCAACTGGATAACTTGTTATCCGTTGGGACAGAGTCTTTTGTTGTTATACGCATCCATGTTGTCTTGAACCCGCGCTGATGAATACCAGCATCGGGCTCCTGATGTTGTACATCTTGAGTTACGATTTTAAACTGCAGCGCGGATTCCAGACTTCCAGGCTGTATTTGTATGTTTTACACTTAACTATACGCCACTTTAGACCTAGCGAGAACGTCCCATTTTTGCCTCACCTGACATAGTTTATCAAAGGCGTTGTGATTTACATTGTCGTTTTTTTCTTTTATACAATTTAGGCACGATGGGGGCTCTCCAGCCAGATATCGAGGGCATTTTTCTCTATTATGTGCTTCGCCACAATGGGCGCATTTTTCTGCCTTCTCTTTGCAATGTTTCTTGCCATGGCCGTAACCCAGGCACATCGAGCATTGGATAACTGGTGAAAAGTCCTCCACATATATTTTCTGCACGTCGACATGCACTGAGCCAGCGTCCACTACCCTCTTCCATATTGTCGGTGAAACTCTCAGTATGACATGATTGAGGAGCTGATTTCTAGCCCTCTTTCTAAATCTTACCTCCAACCTGTAGTCACTTTTATTTATATTATCAAATAGTTTTTTATTTTTATTTCTAAGTCCGTTTAGTATGTCTTCGTCAGTATTTTTGGCCAAAACATTTTTTAATATTAAAAGTGGGTCCTTATTTGCAACCTCTTCAATCTGTAGGTGGTCTGTCGCCAGTATTTTTTCTTTAAGTTTTTTCCTTTCTTCTTTTGTTTTACAGCTAACGATAATTTTTTGATTTTTGGCTTTTCTCACCTTCTCGACCAGTACTCCTTCGTCCCGATTTCCCATCGCTTCCCTAAATTCTTCCAATACATGTTCCCCAGTGTGCTGCTTATTTTTGGACGTGATAATTACCGAGTGTAGGGTATCCAGGATTGGTCTTTGTTTTAATTCTCGTCCCGCTTCTTCTTCCGAATAATTTAATTTTTTCTGCACTAAATTTTGCTGACAAATTTTGTCCCTAAGTTCCTGGATGTTTTTGCTGTTTTGTTCTATTATAAGTACTAATTTGTCAATTTTGTCTTCGCAGTAACTACCTGGAGGGTTTGCTGGGGGCATCGCAGTAGATTTGGTTGGTGTGGTTTGGATTGCAGTAGAGGATGTTTTTTTATTTTTGATTGGGGTAGTTTGAGTTCTTATATTTTCTTTGTTGATCGGTATGGTCTGGGATTTCACCGACTTAAGGTCCGGCATCGCTTTTTGGGGAACTATTCCAGCGTTTTCACGGAACAACTCTTTAAGATCGATGAATCCGATTCTCATAATTTCGACCGACTCAGGCTTAGCGAATCTGGTCAATTTAGCAACCTCGTTCTTGATATCTGATATCAATTCGTCGTAGCGCTGCTCCATATTCTCCATTTTCGGGTTTACTTTGTTACTAATAGTGAATTTTATCTTGGGCTTTGTTTTCGTCATGGTCAATTGTTAAAATTAATTTTGTAAAAGTTGTATAAGTTTGTATAAATATTTACAGGGTCAAATTTTAAAAACACAAAAACAAATTTCAGGTACTGGTGGGTGGTTTGTTACCACAATCCCTGTAGCCGCGTGGAGACTTCGAGCGGTTTTGTCGGTGTGACAATCCCCCAAGCTCCTGTGGCGTATTTGGCGGCTTCCCGGGTGTCTTCCAGGTACGGGATGCTGGTACCTTTGTCACTTTGATGAAGGGTGATCCGAGGGTGGGTGCAGTCCCGATCGCAGCTTGTTTGCGACGGAAAATTGTTTTCTGTCAGTCTTAATTCCGCTGAATCTTCGTGATCCGTGGTTGTTACCCGCTAGTTTATTGCTGGTACTTTAAACTATTAGTTAAGAATCGCGTTAACACAATTATTTTAAACTTTTACTAATTTTTTCTATTTTTTTTCGCAGGGAGCTGCTCGGGACGCGTCCGCACTCGACCGCGGCTCGAACAAGACTGGTTAGGTTAGGTTAGGTTAGGTTAGGTTAGGTTAGGTTAGGTTAGGTTAGGTTAGGTTAGGTTAGGTTAGGTTAGGTTAGGTTAGGTTAGGTTAGGTTAGGTTAGGTTAGGTTAGGTTAGGTTAGGTTAGGTTAGGTTAGGTTAGGTTAGGTTAGGTTAGGTTAGGTTAGGTTAGGTTAGGTTAGGTTAGGTTAGGTTAGGTTAGGTTAGGTTAGGTTAGGTTAGGTTAGGTTAGGTTAGGTTAGGTTAGGTTAGGTTAGGTTAGGTTAGGTTAGGTTAGGTTAGGTTAGGTTAGGTTAGGTTAGGTTAGGTTAGGTTAGGTTAGGTTAGGTTAGGTTAGGTTAGGTTAGGTTAGGTTAGGTTTTTTTTTTTTTTTTTTTTTTTTTTTTTTTTTTTTTTTTTTTTTTTTTTTATACGACTACCATCAACTATCTAGTTGTGTTGATGCCTATTCTAACTTGAGCCTTTTCCATACCAGTTCTATCTTTTATTCCTCTCGTACTTGCATACTTCATCCTTACCTGTCATTCTTCGTCTTTTATACTATCTACGGGTGGGATGCCCGTCTAGTTTATCTATTCTTCTCATATCTTTTATTTGTCTTATGTTTCGTGTGTGGGTAATAATACACTTTCTCTTTTCTTTTATTTTACAGTTCGTTACACTTTTCTTAATAATACTTAATACTACATTTCATGTTGTTTATAAATTTTCCATTCTTCGAATACATTTGTTTGTACTAATGTTCTATGTATGGGTAATAATAAACTTTCACTTTTTATTTTGTAATCTGTTACATTTTTCTTAACATTACTTAATATTACATTCTATTTTATTACAATTCCACTTATTTCTATATTTACTCTAATTTAACATCTATTTATATTTGTAACAATTCTCTTACATTTTATACTAAAACAGTTTTTTGGTTCATGGTGTGCTATAATATGCATACGATATTATGCCATCATGTTTTTCTTGCCGTTCCTTTTATTAACTATATTGGTTATCTCTACACAGAATTTCAGAAAATTGCTGACCTGTTTACCTTTTATTATGTCTGGTAGTGAGTTTTTTTCTATTTTACATCCTAGCTCAGTTTCTAAATTTGCTCTTTGACGGCCAAAAACCGGGCATTCAGTAAGTAAATGCAGTACCGTTTCTTCTTCGCTGGGATCGCAGATGCACGAGGGGCTCCCGCGACACTTGAATCTATGCAAGTATCCCGCGAACCCCCCGTGCCCTGTTAATATTTGCGTCAGTTGACCTGTCGGCTTTATCTGTCTTACAGTTTTATAGGCCGCTGACGCCACGGGGAAGAAAATTTTAGTTGTGCTTGCGGTCTTGCCCACTCTGTACCTCTCGTCCCACTCGCGAATCGAGTCCAAACGTAGGATTCGCTTCACGTGCGAGACTGGACACAGGTCATACTTTGCCTTGGTTTTGGAATTCACAGCAGCATCCTTTGCCAGCCCATCTGCCCTTTCGTTACCCTCCAGCCCCGCGTGCGCTTTGACCCAATACAATTTAATTGTTTTGTTCTGGTGGAATATCTTTTGCATGCTATTCCTCGTTTCCACTGCTAATGGATGGAGGGAACTCGGGTTCACCACGGTCATCAGGGCCGACATGGAGTCGCTGTAAATTCCAAAATCATTGGCTTTATGAGCTTTGATTCTCCCCACGGCTTCACGTATCGCCAGGAGCTCAGCCTGGTAAACCGAGCAATATGACGGCAGACAAAGCTTTGATTTTCCGGTTTCCACCCCGCCCTCCCAGATGGAGAACGCGGCGCCCACCTTCCCATCAATTTTGCTGCCATCTGTGTAGATTTGAACAGAGGATTCCCTGCTCTCGTCCACTTGTTGCTGGTTCACCAGGCTGGAGTATTCGAGGTCGAGCCGCTCCGCCGGATGGGGCGCCTCAGTCGCTGGGGCCAATCGCTCGATCTCCCTGTCGCCCAACCCCGGTATGGGTGCCCCCCTTTTGATCCTGTATAACGAGGCTACCTCGCGTACACGCAGATCAAGGGGAAGCAATCCAGCTAACACAAGGGCCGCGTTGAGGGAGACCGTGCGGTAGGCTCTACTGATCTTTTGGGCAAAACCGCGCAACACAGTATTCAGCTGCTTTTTAATACCTACCCTTTTCACTACTGGTGCCCAAACACTGGCACCATAAAGGATAATAGGCTCAATTGTTGCCTTATAAATGGTGCGTATTATTTCGGGGTTTAGGCCCCAGCTAGTTTTTGCCGCCTTAGCTAGATGTTTATATATTCCGATGGCTCTCCTACAGATATTGCTAACATGTTTTTTGAAAGTTAATTTAGCGTCTATTGTTACCCCTAGCAATTTCATTTCTCCTACCATTTCCACATTTCTCCCGTTCATGCTCAGACGCGGGACGTCGAATTTTTGCTTTTTCGTTATCACCATCGCTTTAGTCTTATGTGCAGCGAATTTCAGCTTATTATCTATTCCCCACGCCTGAACAAGCGCGAGAGCCTCCCTGGCTTGGGTTTCTATCTCGATGGCGTGATTGCCGTCAAAGATCAGGATCACATCATCTGCAAAGGCCTGTACGCGTGTTCCTTTGCCTTCTAGTTCTTTTAGGAGGGGGTCTAAAAGCAGGTTCCAGAGTATTGGGCCTGCAATGGATCCCTGGATGCATCCTTTTGTTGGTTTGACGGTTTTTTCCTGTCCGCCATATCTTACAGAAACCTTCCTGTTTTGTAGATAGCTGTCGAGAATCCTTCTGATACCTATCGGGCAACACTCCTCAGCGAGTCTGAGCACCACCGCCGGCCACCAGGCGTTGTCGAAGGCCCCCTCTATGTCCAGTGACACCACCGTGACGATTTTCTTTTCAGCGAGTTTGGTTCTTACGTGTTCCATCAGGGCATAGAGGGAGTCTTCGGTACTCCTCTGCGGCGTGAATCCGTACTGGTGCTTGCTCATTCTCGGAAGGAGGTGATGCTTCAGCCGTGCGACCACCATTTTTTCCAGTATTTTACCCAATATTGGCAGTAGGCCAATAGGTCTGTAAGCTTTTGGGGTCGTGTAGGCATCCTTTGCTGGCTTCTTCAAGACAATGACTACGGCCTCTTTCCATTGCGTGGGAAAATGGCTACACGCCAGGCACACATTCATAAGGGCCAGAAAGAGATCTGGGTCCCTTCCTATTACCCTCATGCAAATGTCTGCCGTGAAGCCATCCACCCCTGGAGCCTTCTTGGGGTTGAAAGATTCGGTCGCCGCCTTTAGTTCGGCTTCTGTGAATGGTTGTTCGCAATTGTTTTGGTCACTCGCATTAACATTTTTTGCTTTCGTTCTAGCGTCTCGGTGTTTGGCGTTATCTTCGCTCTCCGAGTCTTTCTGGTAGAACGTATTAGCAAGCAGTTCGGCCGACTCTCTCATCGTTAGGCTCTTGCCTTCCTTTTGCAATGGTACGTCCTCCTCTCTCTTTGACGTCTTCATTAGGACCCTGTATATACCGTCCCAGACGGTCTCTTTCTCCTGTTTGCCGCAGAACTCTCGCCAGCTATCCACTTTTGCCTCCTTTACCTTGTCTTGATATTCTTTTTTGTTTTTCAGGTATTCATCGACTACAGCTGCTCTACGGACGGGTGCTGCGTTCCGGATCCTGTTTTTCAAGGTTGTGACCTTGGCTTTCAACACTGCCAACTCGTCGGACCACCACGGTGAGGTAAGTACTTCTTTATTCTTCTTTTTAGGTATTGCGTGTGTACAGGCTTCTGTAACTATTGCAGTTATTTTTTCTACCATGCAATCTATTTCCTCCTTATTTTTAATTTGGTTTACCACTGTTGCCGAAATATTGTTTTCTAATTTCAATTGATCTAGTTTCTCAAAGAATTTTTGCCAATTAGCTTTTTTTGTATTATAACGCCTAGTGGTTCTTTGAATCTCTATCCCTTTAGAATTTTGCAGTCTCACCTGAAAAGTTATTCCATTGTGGTCCGAATCGATGAAATCTTCGTCAATCTCCCAACCTTCGATCCTCCCGAGCACCCCCGCCGTGCATGCCGTTATGTCGACGAAGCTCGTAAACCTCTTCCCGTTTCTGATAGTATCAAAGGTGGGTATACTGCCTGCATTCAAGACATTTAGGTCCATCTTCCCCTACTATCTATTATAGGGCTGCCCCACCACGAGCTCTTCGCATTTGCGTCTCCCCCTACTATGGCATGTGCTGGCCTCAGTTGGTTCATGATCTTTTTTATTTGGTTTAAGTATGGCGTTATGGGTACGTTCGGTTCGAAGTAGTACGATACTACCACCATCCTCCAGGCCACAGTTGCTATCTCAATCACAACAATATTCTTTGTCGTCAACTCTGGATATTGCGTGACTGCGACATCTCGATTGAAGACAGCTATTGCTGCCTTGTTTTTGCCTGCGTTGTTACTGGTGTCCTGGAAGATTCTCACGCCCCTTCTACCCTTCATCACTGTGTTTTCGCCAACATAAGGCTCCTGGAGAAGCGCTACGTCCATTTTTCTTTTTCCGGCCTCTATTAGCAGCTCCTCGGTTGCCAATTGCTTTCTTTGGAGGTTCGCTTGCGCGAACTTGTAGTTCCTTAGGCTGCCCTTAGCAATAGGCTACACTTGATCGAGCTATGGCATCCCATTTCTGCCTAATTGGGCATTCGGAGTCGAAGGCGTTATGGTTGGTAACCGCATATTTGGCCTTGTTGCAGTTTCGGCAGTTTGGAGGGGCTCCGTCCGTTGATTCCGGGCACTCTGTCTTTAGGTGCGGTCCTCCGCAGTGGCTGCATAAGTCCGCCGGTTCAGTGCAGATACGCTTACCATGCCCAAAGCCAAGGCAGCGTGTGCACTGTATCAGCGGGGTCTGGTCTTCCACTTTTATGCGCTGAATATCTATACTGACCACACCTTTAGTTGTCGCCCGTTGCCATAATTTCGGGGAAACCCTGATGACAATGTGGGATACATGTGGGTTCCTCAGCTTGCGCCTGTAGCGGAATTCAATTTTTTCTTCTTCCTTCCCTAAGCCGGTAAACAAGTCCCTATTTTGGTTTTTCAAGGCCGTAACGATATCTTCGTCCGAATTGACATTAAAGACGCCCTTTAGGATTAGCAGTGGATCCTTATTTTTAGCTTCATCTACATTCAAGTGCTCCTTTTCTTTTTCCAACTTATTCTTCAGTTTTTCCCTTTCCTCTTTCGTACCTACCCCAATTATTACTTTTCTATCTTTGGCTTTCCTTACATTTTTAACCTCGATCCAACCTTCCTTGGCATCAACGGCTTTCCTCACTCTTTCCAATATCATATCTCCCGTTTCTGTGTCGTCTTTTGAGGTAATTACGACTGAGTGAAGAGTCTCCCTAGTCGCCATTTTTGCTTTAAGAGCGCCAAGAGGAGGACCCGCCACCACGTTAGCGTAGGAAGCCGCGGTCGCTCCTTCTAGCGCCTCCCTATGCCTGGCCATTTGCTCTCTCAACTCAGTCATATTTTTATTGCTCTCTTGCAAGAGTCTAGTATGCTCCTCCATTTTTTGCACGTAAGTACTCATTGCTTCGTTTGTCGCTACAGTGGAGCCAGATCCCTGGGAAGAAACTCCCTTGCTTGGCGTTTCCTTTTTCTTGTTTGCGCTAAGTGCACCTTTTCTTTCTGTTTCAGATTCCAGAACAAGTTTGCAGAACCTACGAAGAGCCTTTACCACCTCTATCTTGATTGTACCTTTTAGGTTTCTTGCATTATCAAGATGGGTTATGGCGTGATTAAGAAGGCCCCTAGCTTCCACCGTTCTGCAACCCCCTTCAGGCGGTGCTTTGGTGAATATCTCCGCAAAGACCTCCTTCTCCTTTGAGGTCGCTGTCTTTGTATCTACGGGGCCGGCCCGTTTCGTTATTTTGCTTGCTGCCGTGGCGTTTGTCTGAGGGCTTACACTCTTACTCTTGCCCTCAAAATGACTCTTCATTTTGTCCACGCTCTGTCTTCCACTGTCGACTGTTTCTCGTGACACAGGTTTGCACGGGGATCTCGAGACAAACATTTTGATGGTATGAGTCAAGGTATATAAGGGTTTGTATAAGTGGTATACTTATATACCGTCTAATAAAATATAAATAAAAAGTATAAAAAATAAAAGCAATAAAATGACTTAATATATAAAATACCAAATAAAAGGCAAAAGGTCAACAATAACACACTATCCGTGCAGAGTCAACTTAATAGGGTCGGCGTATAATCAGTATACAGGACTATTTGTCAATAATATCGTATAATCAATTCGATTTTGTCAGATTAAATAGACTCTACTCTGACTGTAGATTTGTTGCGTACTAAAACCAGTGTTTGGCAGTGTCAGATACTCTTTATTTTATACAATTGAATTTCTCAAATTTAATAAATTTTTAAAGTGCTCTACATAGAGTACGACTTTAGTATCAAGATAGTAAATAACAAATACCATAAGTCATAAGTCAAATAGCAGACGAAATTAATGTGACTGCTTTGTCTGAGCTCTAGGTAGAGTTCCAGGGTGTACGTGCTCTATAAATCAGAGTGCGTATCTTAAAATATTGAAAACAAAAAATTTTTTCCTTAACTCTACTTGGACTCTACCTAGAGTCGTTCACGTGGTCTCGTTAGAGAGCCGCCGTCAAGCCCTATATACCACAAAAAGTCCCGACTCTGTAGCCCCAACAGGAGCCGAGATATGCCCGGTTTAGTTTTTCCAATATGGCGGACAAAATGGCCGCCGTATCTTAAAACCCCTATATCTCCCCCAATATTGGTCCTACAGACTCGGGAATTTCTCCACTATGGTCGTCTTCACCCACCCTACCGAACTACAACCCCGACTCGGAAAAATAAATTTTTCCGCCACCCAAAATTTTTCTAAGTCGAAGTGCGTTTTTAGGGGTAGGGGGATGAAGCTCCGTCCAAATGATAGTGGAGGGTACGAAGGGTAACGCTCTAGTCGTTACCGTGGGGGGGGTTTAAGGGGGGGGGACCAGGATAAAAATATTATTTTCACCCTACGACCCCTAGTTTCGGAGATATCCGGGTTACAAGGTTACGGTGACCTGGAGCGGGAAAACCATACGTTTAAAAACGTGATTTCTCCCTAGCTGTTTAAAATAAAAATTTTGTTTGTATCTTAAGTCGACCAATTTATCTGTACTTAAGAGCTATTTAATTTTGGATCTTTAATATCAAAAGGGTTGGTCGCAATTAATTTAGAAAAGAGGGGGATGAGAAGTTGTTAACTGCAAAAAAGTTTAAGTGCTTGGTTTTGCATGTTCTAGTTCCTCTAAAAATTTGGAAAAAATTGTAAGGGATTGAGGATTAGTTAAACTATTTTATAGAAATTTTTCCGCAGGGGTAGCTCGTCCTGGGGTTGAAACCCGGATATCCCGGAACCACAATAGTTCCGCTATTTTTATTTTAAACACCCCGTGTGAGGGCTCGTTTAATAGGGAATTTACCCACGAATTTTATAATAATTTTTAAAATATATATTTTCCTATTAAATTCCAAGCAGGCAGCTCAAAGTGGTGAATCCAAAAATAAATTTTTTTTTTTTTTTTTTTTTTTTTTTTAATCCGCTCTACTTGGGCTCTACCTAGAGTCGTCTGCTTGGTCTCGTTGGAGAGCCGCCGTCAAGCCTTACACAGCACAAGAAATTTCAACTCCGTAGGCCCAAGGGGAGCCGAGATACAAGGCTTTCAAGGAAAACAAGGTGGGGGCCAAGATGGCCGCCGAAGCCCTATCCCGACTGGACCCCCGCAGGAAGAAGGCGCCGAGCGTGCTGAGACCCACAGTCCAAGTTCCAAGTCGCTACGACGACCAGGGCCGGAGATATGGGCACTTAAAGCTTTTGACGTTGCCGACCCAGCTATAAGCTACCCATCAATTATCTCCGAAACTAGACGCCGCAGATACACTGTACAAGGGACCTTTCTGATCGTCGCGACGCCCCGGACAGTCTCCCGGCGTCAGCCCAACCGAAATTTTCTCCTAGAATTTTTGTAAACAAGATTCCAGTCGATGGGGCCTTCAGTGCTATACTATGTTGTTTCCCTAATCACGTTCAGTTCCGAAACACACTAACAGATGGCGCTGCTATTATGTAAAAAAATTTTTATAAGTTTAGATTCCGATTTAGGCAGTGTACTATTTCTAGACTACACAAGAATTGGTTATTTGAAATTTTATTAAAAGAAAAGAAAATAAGAATTTATTTTTATTAAATTTTGCAAAAATAAGAAAATTTAAATTATTTTAACCAAGATTAACCAGTATTTTCCTAGTAATGTATATAGGACGTCAAACTATTTTCTTTTTACTCAAATATAAAAAATTTTTACACAAAATCTCCAAATTCTACATCTATGTAGTGTCTAAACTCACTTATAGATGGCGCTGCCTGTAGTATTTTTTGATCGGAGTGTCCTCATCTGTAGTAATCAAGGTGAAACAAACTATGATTGATTTCGCCTCCTTCACTTTAAAAATTCGTAATAAATTAACCACTTAAGCAAAAATTTTTAAATTTAGTCCAAATATAGTCAGATAAATTTTTAATCGATCCCACCTCTTGCAGATCCCGTAGGACTCCCGGTTCCCGATGCAGGCGGACTTGAAGCTGACCCTCTGTTGTTTCCGCGGAGAAAAACCGCCGTGGTAGAAGTTTGGGTGGTGGCAGGAACACCCTTTGGGTGCCTCCGGACTCCTCCCGGCCCGGCGCGTCGACCTCCGGAGCAGCAACCAGCAGATCCCGTGGGTTCAGCCGGAATCAGCAGAAAACCGCTGATTGGCTGAATCGGTTTTCACACTGTAGCTCCTTCCTCCGACGTCACAGGGTCCCAGAACCCGGTATGGGGGTTCTCCTCAGGGTGCTCCACCTATTGCACGACACACAGGGTGCACACTCCTTTTCCTGTAGGAACGGCGGGACTCAACAACACAAGCTTCTCGCCCGATCAAATTCCCGGCTCTCTGGAGTGCCGTAGTTTTGGTTCCCCCGGGTGTAATATATATCAACCTGACGGCCAAGGACAGGGAAGTCGGGATTAAGTATTCCAATTTGTCCCACTCCTGTCAGTTAACAGCTTAGGGCCGCCAAGTTAACTCTGCGGTTTGGGCCGCTAAAGAATTCACTCCAGCTCCGGCGATGTTGGTCCAGGAATTTCCAAATTTTTTCGGGCAGCACGTACAATTACCACAAACACTTTCACAGTTTTTGTTCGCAAAGTTCCCGATAAGATTTGGGACTTTTATGGATCAAACTTCACGGCAACGACTACCAAAAATCCTTGTTTTCGTAATAACTTCACGTAGCAAACTTGGATTTTGAAAATTTTTGCACATTCGGAAAGCACTCGTTAGCGCGCTTGTAACGATATATAACACTTATATTTTAGCACTTAAAACACTATTTTTCGGAAATTTCGAGCGCGGAGCGGCTTAAATTCGTGGCGTTCGTGATTGCGGTCAGAACGCAACTCTGGTTAGGTTAGGTTAGGTTAGGTTAGGTTAGGTTAGGTTAGGTTAGGTTAGGTTAGGTTAGGTTAGGTTAGGTTAGGTTAGGTTAGGTTAGGTTAGGTTAGGTTAGGTTAGGTTAGGTTAGGTTAGGTTAGGTTAGGTTAGGTTAGGTTAGGTTAGGTTAGGTTAGGTTAGGTTAGGTTAGGTTAGGTTAGGTTAGGTTAGGTTAGGTTAGGTTAGGTTAGGTTAGGTTAGGTTAGGTTAGGTTAGGTTAGGTTAGGTTAGGTTAGGTTAGGTTAGGTTAGGTTAGGTTAGGTTAGGTTAGGTTAGGTTAGGTTAGGTTAGGTTAGGTTAGGTTAGGTTAGGTTAGGTTAGGTTAGGTTAGGTTAGGTTAGGTTAGGTTAGGTTAGGTTAGGTTAGGTTAGGTTAGGTTAGGTTAGGTTAGGTTAGGTTAGGTTAGGTTAGGTTAGGTTAGGTTAGGTTAGGTTAGGTTAGGTTAGGTTAGGTTAGGTTAGGTTAGGTTAGGTTAGGTTAGGTTAGGTTAGGTTAGGTTAGGTTAGGTTAGGTTAGGTTAGGTTAGGTTAGGTTAGGTTAGGTTAGGTTAGGTTAGGTTAGGTTAGGTTAGGTTTTTTTTTTTTTTTTTTTTTTTTTTTTTTTTTTTTTTTTTTTTTTTGTTTTTTTTTTTTTTTTTTTTTTATAAATCTACTACCACCAACAGAATTGGTGCCTATATCGACTTGAGCCTGGATTCATGCTAGTTCTCACTATTGCTACCTCTCGTACTTTCATTCATCATACTCCAATTTCACTCATCATCTTTTATGCTAGTTTCGGGTGGGCTTCCCGACTATTGACTATTCTGCTACACTAATATATATTTGCTCTTAACTTTATTTCTATGGGGTAATTGAGGATACAGTTTATTTTATTGTTTTAACAATTTTCAGCAACTCTTATATGTAATTACAATACTTCTTAGAATCTATTTGTTTATATCTTATATATTATTACATTGCTTATCTACTTTTATGTATTTATACAGTTTTATATTACAATGTTAAATCTATGGTGAACTTGTAATATACCTAATTTATATTACAGCATCATAGCTTACTACTATGTCTTTTGTTGACAATTTTTACAATTTTTACACAGTAATTAAAAAATACATTTTTGTCATCTTTACTTATTATGTCAGGGAGAAGTTCAGTGGTTAGTTTCTGGCCTATTTGTTGTTCCAAGTCATGTCTGTGACTTGCGAAAACTGGGCAATCTATAAGAATATGTGGAACCGTCTCCGACTTTTCAGGGTCACAGATGCACGAAGGCTCCGCGCGACACTTGAAGCGATGCAAGTACCCCGCGAAGCCTCCGTGCCCTGTCAACAACTGGGTTATTTGCCCACAAATTTTTATATTACGTACTATTTTGTAAGCGCTGGATGCTACTGGAAAGAATAATTTGGTAGTGCTGGCGGTTACGCCGCTGTCGTAACGACGATCCCATTCCACCAGTGTCTTTTGTCGCAGTATGGTTTTGGCGTGGGATATCGGGCAGAAGTCATAATTTGGCCTTCTCTTGGAACCCTCAGCGGCCTCCTTTGCCAGTCTGTCAGCTCGTTCGTTTCCCTCCAGCCCCGCGTGGGCTTTAACCCAGAACAATTTAACAGTTTTGTTCTGCTGAGAAGCAGTTTTAAGGTTTTTTCTCACAGATATAGCTAGTGGGTGAAGGGAAGCCGAATTTGTAACTGTCTGCAGCGCTGACATGGAGTCGCTGAAGATTCCAAAGGAGATGGCGTTTATTGTCATGATCTTCCTCGAGGCCTCGCATATCGCTAGAAGCTCAGCCTGATAGACCGAGCAGTACTCCGACAGGCAGAGCTTTACGGGTCTGGATTCGGTTCCGTTTCTCCATATGGAAAGCGCGGCACCGACCCCCCCGCCAACCTTACTGCCGTCGGTGTAGATAAGAACGTCCATATTGGAGTTCTGATCCACTTCCTGCTGGTCTAGGAGGCTGGTGAACTTCAGATCGATATGCTCCGCCGGGTGAGGAAGATCAATGACTGAGGCCAGCCGCTCGATCTCCCTGTCAGCCAGCCCCGGCACCGGCGCCCCCCGCCTGATCCGGTACAGTGAAGCTGCTTCACGCACCCGTAGATCAAGAGGGAGCAAACCAGCTAATACCAGGGCCGAGTGCAGAGAGACCGTGCGATAGGCTCTACATATCTTCTGCGCGAAACCGCGTTGCACAGCATTTAGTGGTTTTCTAATGTTGATCCTTTCGGTTGCTTTCGCCCAGACGCTAGCGGCGTACAATATAATTGGTTCCACAGTAGCCGTGTAAATAATGCGCGTTATATCGGGGTTTAGTCCCCAGTCGGTTTTTGCTGCTTTCGCTAATTTCCTATAAATTCCCAAGGCCTTTTTGCATATATAATTTACGTGCTGTTTGAAAGTCAGCTTTGCGTCGAAAATGACGCCCAACATCTTAATTTCGTCTACCATGCGGACATCAACTCCTCCCATGCTGAGGCGCGGGGTGTCATATTTTAGTTTTTTTGTTATTATCATGGCATTTGTTTTTTGTGGTGCGAATTTCAGTTTATTTTGTACACCCCACTCCTCAACAAGGGCAAGTGCTGGGCCCGCATGGCCTTCGACCTCCTGTGCTGTATCCCCATCGAGAACCAGAACTATGTCATCCGCGAAAGCCTGGGCCCGTACGCCCCTGTTTTCCAGTTTCCGCAGCAGGGGGTCCAAGAGAACATTCCACAGGATAGGTCCTGCTATAGATCCTTGGACGCAGCCTTTTGTCGTTTCAGTAGTCTGTTCCATTCCCCCGTATCGGATCCTAACCCTTCTGTCACTTAGATAATTATCCATAATCCTTCTTAGGTTTATCGGACACCCGTCCTCCGCCAATCGAAGGACAATGGCCGGCCACCAGGCGTTGTCGAAGGCCCCCTCTATGTCCAGTGAAATCACTGTAATAATTTTCTTTTGTTCGAGTTTGTTTTCTATATGTTGTTTAAGGGCATAGAGGGAGTCCTCGGTGCTCCTTTGTGGCATAAAGCCATATTGTTGTGCGCTCATTTTTGGCAGGAGATAATGTTTAAGCCGATTTACCAACATCCTCTCCAGGATTTTACCCAACACTGGCAACAGTCCTATGGGCCTATAGGATTTTGGTGACAGATATGATTCTTTCCCTGGTTTCCGGAGCAGAACTACTATAGCCTCTTTCCATTGCCTAGGGAAGCAGCCCAGGGCTAGACACCTGTTCATGAGTTCAAGAAAGAGATCTAGATCTCCTTCTATCACTCGGAGGCAGATGTCTGCCGTAAAACCGTCCGCCCCTGGCGCTTTTTTCAAAGAAAAGGAGGCCGCTGCTGATCTTATTTCAGCTATAGTAAACGGGGGGTCGCATACTCCTTCATGTTTGCCTCCATTTACTTTATTCGCCTTTGCTCTCATGTCTCTATGGTAATTGTTTTCGCCCTCCACGCAGTCAGCTGGATAAAAGGTATTCGCCATTAATTTTATAGACTCTCTCATATCGAGCGCCTTCCCATCACTTTGTAGGGGCGTGTCCTCCTCGCGTTTTCTGGTTTTATTTAAGACTCGATAGATGCCTTCCCACACAGTTTCGCGTTCCTGTTTGGTGCAAAATTCCCGCCAACTATTTGTTTGCGCATTTCTTACTGCATCCTCATATTCTCTTTTTTGTTTCAGGTAGTCTTCGACGACCATGGCTCTTCGGTTTGGCGCGGCGTTTCGGATTCTATATTTCCTTCTTGAGACCTCAGCTTTCATCTCGGCGAGTTCCTCGGACCACCACGGCACGGTAAGTTTTTCACTCTTTTTTAAATTTGGAATTGCTGCTTCACAGCTCTTAGTTATAATTTCATTTATTTTGTCAATTGCCTGTTCTAGTTCCTCTTTGTTTTTTAAATTTTTTACTTTTTCTAATGTTATGTTTTCTTTCGTTTTTAGCTCCTTTATTTTATCTTCAAAGTTTTGCCAGTTTGCTTTTTTGGTATTAAATTTCCTCGTGGTTCTTTCAATTTTAATGCCCTTTGATTTACATAGGTTTAGGTCAAACGTTATGCCGTTATGATCCGAGCTCACCAAGTTTTCCACTACCTTCCAGTCATCAACGATGCACATCACCTCCGTCGAGCAAGCCGTTATGTCAATATAACTCTGGAATCTCTGTCCATCTCTGATCGTATCAAAGGTTGGGATTTGTCCCGTATTCAGGATATGGAGTCCCATTTCATTGAGAGCTCCTGCCATCTCAGCTCCTTTGTGGTTGTTTATAGGGCTGCCCCACCATGTATTTTTGGCATTTGCATCACCTCCCATGATGACAAATCTAGTTTTAATTTTTTGTGCAATCAGTTTCAGTTGTTCAATATATTGACTAATGGGTTTATCGGGTTCGAAGTAGTACGAGACAACTGCAATTTTCCAGGCCAATGTCCGAATTTCGACCACTGCAATATTTTTTGTCGTGAGTGCTGGGTATTGGACAATCTCTAGGTTTGGGTCAAAAACCGCGATTGCCGCTTTGACCTTGCCCCTATCCGAGTCATTTGCCTGGAAAATGCGTGCCCCTGTTCTACCGTTCATCCTACCATCAGTGTTTACATAGGGTTCCTGAATTAGTGCAACCGCCGTTTTGCGGTTTGCGGCCTCTATAAACAGTTCATTAGTTGCTAGGATCCTCTTCTGTAGGTTCGCTTGCACGAAACCATAGAGGATTTTTTCCCTGTGGCTGCCCTTAGCAGTACGCCACCGATGAGCGGGCTATCGCATCCCACTTTTGCCTGGTTTGGCAATTGCGGTCAAATGCGTTGTGCTCCGCGCCATCGAAGCCTGCCTTGGTACAGTTTCTGCAGCTTGGGGGAAGGTTTGTTACAAATTCTTGACAATCTGTCCTTAGATGGGGGCCGCCACAGTGGCCACACAGATCCACTGTTTCGGAACAAAACCGTCTTCCGTGACCAAAGGCCAGACATCGAGTACACTGCACCAATGGCGTTTGGTCTTCTACTCCAACTCTCAGGATGTCGATATATGCGACACCCTTTGCTGTTGCCCGCTGCCAAACCCTCGGTGAAACTCTCGCCACAACATGACCTGTCAGAGGATTCCTAGCCTTTTTTCTATATCTTATTTCTATCGCCTTCTCTTCCTCTTCCAAATCCTTAAACCAGTCCTTATTTTGGTTTCTAAGGGCCCTCATAATATGTTCGTCCTTATAGGAGTTTAGAACACTCTTAAAAACCAAAAGAGGATTTCTGTTTTTCATCTCTTCAACGTTTAGGTTTTTACCTTCTTTCTCTATCTTTTTCTTTAGTTTATCCCTATCCTCTTTTGTATTTAGTCCTATAATAATCTTTTTATCCTTTGCCTTCCTTACGTTTCTGATTTGTATCCAGCCTTCTTCAGCATTTATTGTCTCGCGGATTCTTTCGAGTACCTCTTCACTTTTTTCAGTGTCATCTGTGGAACTGATTGCTACTGAGTGCAGGGTTTCCCTAGGTGGTGACGTTTTGACGTTTTGGGGGTTTGGATTTCCCGCTACTATATTTGCGTAGGTTGTTGTTAACGCTTTTTCTATGTTATCATTTTGCTTGTGAATTTCCCCCTTCATCTCCTCCATAGCTTTTTTATTTTCAATTAGCATTTTTGTGTGTTCTTCCATTTTCTCCATACACATTCTTGCTATCTCCGTTTGAGGTGTGTCAGTCTCATTCCTTCCCTGTTTATTTGCCTGCGTCAAAATATGCCTTTCTTTTTCTGCTTCTTTAACCATATCTCTCAGACTATTTAAGGCGTCAATAGCAATTTGCGATATGTCCCTTTTTAAGGCTTTGCCCATCATCTCCACAGCTGTTTTATGGATACGGTCGGCTTCTTCAGATCTACTACGGTTTGTTTTTTGTTCCAGGAGGTTATACTTTAAGACTACCGTTTTGTTAAGAGTAGAAGTCTTTTTTGAATCCACGGATCCGGCCCGTGTTGTCATTCTGTTTAACGCTGTAGGTACCTTAGCCGAGTTCGGGCTATCAGGCATTGTCTCAATGCTTACTCGGCCGCTACGATTTGTCGTGTCACTTGAGGGCGAGTCGCCCTTTGTCGGTTTTAAGACTGGTGAACGTAGCATTTTGGTGGTAGACGTCAATTTTAAAACTTAAAAAATTTATTGTTAAATAAAATATTATATAAATATCTATAGGGGCAACTAAACACGATAATTAGATCTCCGGTAATTAGTCTGATCAGACTATGTATACGTCAGGTTGATATTGCGCGGTACCTTGTAGACTTGTAGAAGTTTTATATATTGTACGCCGCCCAGCTCAGCCTCCGAAGAGATCGTTAGCAAGTCCTAGAAGCCTAAACTTCTAGCTAAAGTCAATTTATTCTAGTCTCTTATTTGGTAGCGAGTTGCTACCCTATCAATTTCCCACAACTGATTGCAATTTAATTAAAGTAAATAACACAATATAAAGCAGTATAAAAGTGCCCCACAAGGTGCTCGACCGTCAATATTACGATACGGTCACAGTTACAAAATTAAATTTGAATAAAAAGTTTTATTTACTTTACAAGTAAACAGTCAATTATTGACGATTGAAGGGTAAATATACCCTATTTGTCCTTAAGACTAAATTAATTTAAAACAAGTTAGCGTTCCAAGTAGTTTTGCAATTTATAAAAATAAAATAAAATAAAACAAAAGAAAAGTAGAAAATTTCAATTAAAACTCTATGTAGAGCTTAATACTACCGCAGATTTTTAGAGCGCTACAGGGCGATCCCAGCACCGGAAACCGTAAGTCTCTACGGCCCGGAAAACAAAAATACAGATTTAATAAATCCAAAAATTTACCGGGACTCTACCTAGAGTCGCCTCTTAGGCTTGTTAGAAAGCCGCCGTCGCGCTCTATACGGTGCAGAAAATCCCGACTCCGTAGGCCCTCGGGAAGCCGAGATACTACAGTTTTTAGGGAAACAAAATAGGGGTTAAGATGGCTGCCAGGGTCCAATTTCAACTGGGCCCCCGTAGGGAGACAGCGCTGAGCGTGCTAAGACCCACGGTCCAAGTCCCAAGTCTCTACGACGACCAGGGCCGGAGATATGGGCACTCAAAGTTTTTATCGTTGCCGACCCAACCATAAGCTACCTCTTAATTATCTCCGAAACTAGACGCCGCAGATATACCGTACAAGGGACCTTTCTGGTCGTCGCGACGCCCCGGACAATCCCCCGGCGTCAGCCCAACCGAAATTTTCCCTTAGAATTTTGGTAAACAAAATTCCAGTCGATGGGGCCTTCAGTGCTATGCTATGTTGTTTCCCTAATCACGTTCAGTACCGGAACACACTAACAGATGGCGCTGCTAGTATGTAAAAAATTTTCATAAGTTTAGATTCTGATTTAGGCCCAGTACTATTTCTAGACTACACAAGCTTTAGTTTTTGGAATTTGGTTTAAAGAAAAGAAAAATGTAAAAATTTTCTTAATAAAATTTTTCAAAAAATAGAAAAATAAGAAAATTCTAGCCAATATTTGACCCGAATTTTCCTAATTAACAAATATAGGATGCCAGACTATTTCTTTATTAAAATATAAAAATTTTTTACATAAAATCTCCAATTTCTATATCTATGTGGTGTCAAAACTCACTTAGAGATGGCGCTGCCTGTAGTACTTTTAGGTCGGAGTGTCCTCTATTGAGTAATTAAGGTGAAACAAACTAAAAATTGATTTCACCTCCTTCACTTGAAAAATTCGTAATAAATAAACCACTTAAGCAAAAAATTTTAAATTTAGTCCAAATATAGTCAAATAAATTTTCAAGCGATCCCACCTCTTGCAGATCCCGTAGGACTTCCGGTTCCCGACGCAGGCGGACCTGAAGTTGACCCTCCGTTGTTTCCGCGGAGAAAAACCGCTGTGGTAGAAGTTTGGGTGGTGGCAGGAACACCCTTTGGGTGCCTCCGGACTCCTCCCGGCCCGGCGCGTCGACCTCCGGAGCAGCAACCAGCAGATCCCGTGGGTTCAGCCGGAATCAGTAGAAAACCGCTGATTGGCTGAATCGGTTTTAACACTGTAGCTCCTTACTCCGACGTTACAGGGTCCCAGAACCCGGTATGGGGCTACACCCAAGGTTGTTCCACCTATTGCACTACACACAGGGTGCACACTTCTCTTCCCGTAGGAACAGCGGGACTCAGAAACGCAAGCTTCTCGCTCGATCAAATTCCCGGCTCTCTGGAGTGCCGCAGTTTCAGTTCCCCCGGGTGTGATATATATCAGCCTGACGGCTAAGGACAGGGGATTCGGGATTAAGTATCCCAATTTGTCCCACTCTTGTCAATTAATAACTTGGGGCCGCCAAGTTAACTTTGCGGTTTGGGCCGCTAAAGAAAACACTCCAGCTCCGGCGATGTCGGTCCAGAAATTTCCAAATTTTTTCGGGCAGCTAGCACGATCACCACAAACACTTTTACAGTTTTTGTTTGCAAAGTTCCCGATAAGATTTGGGACTTTTATGGATCAAACTTCACGACAACGACTACCGAAAATCCTTGTTTTCGTGATAACTTCACGTAGTACACTTGGATTTGAAAAATTTTTTCACTATCGGGAAGCACTCGTTAGCGCGCTTGCAACGATGTATCACACTTATATTTTAGCACTTGAAACACTATTTTTCCGTATTTTCGAGCGCGGAGCGGCTTAAAAACGTGGCGTTCGGGACTGCGGTCAGAACGCAACTGGGTTAGGTTTTTTTTTTTTTTTTTTTTTTTTTTTTTTTTTTAAATGATTTAACTTTCTTTCCGCCTTACGGGTGGAGGCGCCCTTGGCTACTATTCTTTTATTGTATATCTTATCTATAAATGTGTATGTGTGTGTTTATGTAGTTTGCTATCTATGTTTTGTCATCAATTTACTTTTATCTCTTAGGCTAAATATTTCCTATTTTATTTCTATTTATTTATATTCCATTTAATTTACACTTATCTGTGCTTTTAATGCTCTTAATCTATTTCTTTAATTTAATTTCGGTCTGTATTATATTTAGTTATATCTATTTATTATTTAGTCTTTTATATTTTTAGTTTATTTAATTAACTTTGTATTTTTTTTTTAGGTTTATTTCTAGTAATCTGTGTTTTAAAAATTTGTGGTTATCTTCTCCTTTACTTTTAATATCAATTTATGTTTTACTTGGTTTCTTTTATTTGTAACATATGATTGTACACATCTATGACTTATTTATATACAAAACTTTAGTGACTAATATTTAGTGTTTTTATGTTATCCTTCTAATTTGATCTTTCCTATTAACTGGAGTTCTATAATTATGATTACAAATACCCAGTTTCAAGCTTATTTTGGACAATAATCGACTACGAGACACAAGATATTTCGCTCGTGGTGTACGCCTTGATCAGAAGAGATAGTTCCTATCTTTCTGATCAAGGCTCTTATCCAATACTTGCGCCTCGCACTCGATTATTGTCTTTACTTTCCTGTCGATCCAATGGTATATCTGTCTGTCTGTCTGTCTGGTCGAGTCACAAATTGTATGCCACATTGGCTCTGGCCAGGGCCTCTCGCCTCTGCCTAATAGGGCATTCGGTGCTGAAGGCATTGTGAACCAGGTCTGCAAGTTTGGCCTCCTTGCAGTTTCTACAAGAAGGTGGGACTCCCGCCACCAAGTCCTCACATTGAGCCCTCAGGTGCGGGCCTCCGCAGTGGCTGCACACGTCAACCTCCAGCTCACAGAATCGCCGACCATGCCCGTATCCCAGACAGCGCGAGCACTGAATGAGAGGGGATTGGTCGGCGACCCTTATCCGCTGGAGGTCCACGTGCACAGCCCCAGCTGAAGTCAATCTCTGCCACAAGATGGGAGATACCCTGAGGACTCTATGGCTCTTGAGCGGGTTTTTCGTCCTCTTCCTGTAGACAATCTGCATTCGGACGTCGTCCTCTTTGAGTCCTTCAAAGAGGCCAACATTCTGAGTTTGCAATGCCTTCAGTACCGTATCATCGGAATGCTCTTCCAGTAGGTCCCGGAAGATGACTAGCGGGTCTTTGTTTTTAAGGTCTAAAATTTGTAAACTATTGTCTGCTTTCTCAATTTTATCTTTTATTTTTACTATGTCTTCTATTTTCTTACACCCGATAATCACCTTCTGGTCCCTAGATTTCCTGAGCATATCCACGTACCCTCCACTTTCTGTCGCATTTATTGCCCTTCTAATTTTTGTTACGACATCCTCCCCTGTGTCTTTTGAAATGGTCGATGAGACCACCACCGAGTGCATGGCGGAAACTCCGAGCTTTTGCTTCGGAGGTGCCGCCACTACGCTCGCGTAGGTAGTCGCCTCTCTCTTTGGTAGTTCTTTTAGGATTGTGGTGAGTTCCGACATCTGCTTACTATTTTCTAACAAAATTTTCTTGTATTCCTTCATCTCCTCCACAATCCTAACGTCTTTTTTTGTTTCTGTGAAAATATCATTTTTTACCGACTCTTCGTCCTCATTTATCACCATTTCGAATAGATTTGTCAAAATTTCTAAAATGTTTTCTTTTATCGAAGTTTTTATATTGCCCGATTGTTTCAGTTGGGCCTTGCCCTCCTGGAGCAACCTGAAGGCTTTTGAGGTCCTACTTTCGTCCCTCGGCAATTTTTCTCCTGAGGCCCCCGACGACCCCTCGCTATTTGTCCGAATTTGTTTTGCTGCATGAGCATCGTCTTTAAAATTTTTTGTTACCTTTTTAACTGTTTTAGCTTTTGTCTTAGTTATTGTCTTATTTAGTATAGCGGGGACGTCGGGCTCCTCAGGCGAAAAAGTGAGGGTACGCTTGGTCGACGGAGTGCGAAACATTTTAAGTATTTAGGGGGGATTCAAGGGAGGGGAGACAGCGTCAGTCTGGAGTTAATCACGGTTAAAATATAAAATTGTATAAGTTGTAAAGTCCTTTAAAAATTTTTTTAATCAAATATTTATTTTGCGCTCTGATTTGATACGCCAAGTCGTTAAGTTTTTGTCAGTCTCTTACTGCATGTATAGGTACAGTAATTAGTTTAAAATTTTTATTTATTAATTAAATTGGATTAGATTAAATTAGATTAAAATAGTCAGTCTTTTACTGTATGTAAAGGTACAGCAAAAAAGTAAAATGTTTATTTAATAAATTAAAAGTAGAGCCTATAATATAAATGTAAAATTATTGTTAAAATTTGTTATTCCTATTTAAAATGTATAGGTAAGAGTCAACGGGCACCAGCCCTTGGTCTCTACTACACTAAGCGGTAGGCGGAGTCAAATACTGTTTATGTAGACAATATTTACAGTCTTTATGCAATTCCTCAATTTACTTAATTATCGGGTACCCGATAATAAAGCAAACCGTAGTCTAAATTTTACTAATATTTATTAGCAATGTCCCTAATTAAAAGCTTTTATTTAGTGTATTAGTCTCACGCCTAACACGTCAGAATTAAAACATCCGAAATTTCAAAAAATGTTTTTGACCCCTGTCCGAAGTTGATATCCCGAGTAATTTATGGGAGGGTGGGCGGAAAAATTTTTCAAAAAGTATGCGTCCGATTTTCGAAAACGGGGTGTCGCTGGACTCGTCTCGGCGAGACGGATCTAATGATGCCAAAAACAAAAAATAGTTTTTTGAATTTTGGAAATGCCGTAGCAAGTCCAAATAAAGTCCGATGAGGCCGAGAAGCGGCTCAATCGACGCGGGACGACGGAATCTACTAGAAAAAATTTAGTTTTGAACAACCAGTGTTCGTGGAAAATTTGGAAAATTCAAAAATGCAATTTTTTGGTGTTTTTTGGAAAATTTTGTATGGGGCGCGCGCGAAAATCAAATCCGTATGCGCACCGTTCAATTAGCACCGAATTATCGAATCCAACGATATGTCACACTTGTAATTTTGAGGAAAATTTTTGAAATTTCTAATCAACTGGGTTAGGTTAGGTTAGGTTAGGTTAGGTTAGGTTAGGTTAGGTTAGGTTAGGTTAGGTTAGGTTAGGTTAGGTTAGGTTAGGTTAGGTTAGGTTAGGTTAGGTTAGGTTAGGTTAGGTTAGGTTAGGTTAGGTTAGGTTAGGTTAGGTTAGGTTAGGTTAGGTTAGGTTAGGTTAGGTTAGGTTAGGTTAGGTTAGGTTAGGTTAGGTTAGGTTAGGTTAGGTTAGGTTAGGTTAGGTTAGGTTAGGTTAGGTTAGGTTAGGTTAGGTTAGGTTAGGTTAGGTTAGGTTAGGTTAGGTTAGGTTAGGTTAGGTTAGGTTAGGTTAGGTTAGGTTAGGTTAGGTTAGGTTAGGTTAGGTTAGGTTAGGTTAGGTTAGGTTAGGTTAGGTTAGGTTAGGTTAGGTTAGGTTAGGTTAGGTTAGGTTAGGTTAGGTTAGGTTAGGTTAGGTTAGGTTAGGTTAGGTTAGGTTAGGTTAGGTTAGGTTAGGTTAGGTTAGGTTAGGTTAGGTTAGGTTAGGTTAGGTTAGGTTAGGTTAGGTTAGGTTAGGTTAGGTTAGGTTAGGTTAGGTTAGGTTAGGTTAGGTTAGGTTAGGTTAGGTTAGGTTAGGTTAGGTTAGGTTAGGTTAGGTTAGGTTAGGTTAGGTTAGGTTAGGTTAGGTTAGGTTAGGTTAGGTTAGGTTAGGTTAGGTTAGGTTAGGTTAGGTTAGGTTAGGTTAGGTTAGGTTAGGTTAGGTTAGGTTAGGTTAGGTTAGGTTAGGTTAGGTTAGGTTAGGTTAGGTTAGGTTAGGTTAGGTTAGGTTAGGTTAGGTTAGGTTAGGTTAGGTTAGGTTAGGTTAGGTTAGGTTAGGTTAGGTTAGGTTAGGTTAGGTTAGGTTAGGTTAGGTTAGGTTAGGTTAGGTTAGGTTAGGTTAGGTTAGGTTAGGTTAGGTTAGGTTAGGTTAGGTTAGGTTAGGTTAGGTTAGGTTAGGTTAGGTTAGGTTAGGTTAGGTTAGGTTAGGTTAGGTTAGGTTAGGTTAGGTTAGGTTAGGTTAGGTTAGGTTAGGTTAGGTTAGGTTAGGTTAGGTTAGGTTAGGTTAGGTTAGGTTAGGTTAGGTTAGGTTAGGTTAGGTTAGGTTAGGTTAGGTTAGGTTAGGTTAGGTTAGGTTAGGTTAGGTTAGGTTAGGTTAGGTTAGGTTAGGTTAGGTTAGGTTAGGTTAGGTTAGGTTAGGTTAGGTTAGGTTAGGTTAGGTTAGGTTAGGTTAGGTTAGGTTAGGTTAGGTTAGGTTAGGTTAGGTTAGGTTAGGTTAGGTTAGGTTAGGTTAGGTTAGGTTAGGTTAGGTTAGGTTAGGTTAGGTTAGGTTAGGTTAGGTTAGGTTAGGTTAGGTTAGGTTAGGTTAGGTTAGGTTAGGTTAGGTTAGGTTAGGTTAGGTTAGGTTAGGTTAGGTTAGGTTAGGTTAGGTTAGGTTAGGTTAGGTTAGGTTAGGTTAGGTTAGGTTAGGTTAGGTTAGGTTAGGTTAGGTTAGGTTAGGTTAGGTTAGGTTAGGTTAGGTTAGGTTAGGTTAGGTTAGGTTAGGTTAGGTTAGGTTAGGTTAGGTTAGGTTAGGTTAGGTTAGGTTAGGTTAGGTTAGGTTAGGTTAGGTTAGGTTAGGTTAGGTTAGGTTAGGTTAGGTTAGGTTAGGTTAGGTTAGGTTAGGTTAGGTTAGGTTAGGTTAGGTTAGGTTAGGTTAGGTTAGGTTAGGTTAGGTTAGGTTAGGTTAGGTTAGGTTAGGTTAGGTTAGGTTAGGTTAGGTTAGGTTAGGTTAGGTTAGGTTAGGTTAGGTTAGGTTAGGTTAGGTTAGGTTAGGTTAGGTTAGGTTAGGTTAGGTTAGGTTAGGTTAGGTTAGGTTAGGTTAGGTTAGGTTAGGTTAGGTTAGGTTAGGTTAGGTTAGGTTAGGTTAGGTTAGGTTAGGTTAGGTTAGGTTAGGTTAGGTTAGGTTAGGTTAGGTTAGGTTAGGTTAGGTTAGGTTAGGTTAGGTTAGGTTAGGTTAGGTTAGGTTAGGTTAGGTTAGGTTAGGTTAGGTTAGGTTAGGTTAGGTTAGGTTAGGTTAGGTTAGGTTAGGTTAGGTTAGGTTAGGTTAGGTTAGGTTAGGTTAGGTTAGGTTAGGTTAGGTTAGGTTAGGTTAGGTTAGGTTAGGTTAGGTTAGGTTAGGTTAGGTTAGGTTAGGTTAGGTTAGGTTAGGTTAGGTTAGGTTAGGTTAGGTTAGGTTAGGTTAGGTTAGGTTAGGTTAGGTTAGGTTAGGTTAGGTTAGGTTAGGTTAGGTTAGGTTAGGTTAGGTTAGGTTAGGTTAGGTTAGGTTAGGTTAGGTTAGGTTAGGTTAGGTTAGGTTAGGTTAGGTTAGGTTAGGTTAGGTTAGGTTAGGTTAGGTTAGGTTAGGTTAGGTTAGGTTAGGTTAGGTTAGGTTAGGTTAGGTTAGGTTAGGTTAGGTTAGGTTAGGTTAGGTTAGGTTAGGTTAGGTTAGGTTAGGTTAGGTTAGGTTAGGTTAGGTTAGGTTAGGTTAGGTTAGGTTAGGTTAGGTTAGGTTAGGTTAGGTTAGGTTAGGTTAGGTTAGGTTAGGTTAGGTTAGGTTAGGTTAGGTTAGGTTAGGTTAGGTTAGGTTAGGTTAGGTTAGGTTAGGTTAGGTTAGGTTAGGTTAGGTTAGGTTAGGTTAGGTTAGGTTAGGTTAGGTTAGGTTAGGTTAGGTTAGGTTAGGTTAGGTTAGGTTAGGTTAGGTTAGGTTAGGTTAGGTTAGGTTAGGTTAGGTTAGGTTAGGTTAGGTTAGGTTAGGTTAGGTTAGGTTAGGTTAGGTTAGGTTAGGTTAGGTTAGGTTAGGTTAGGTTAGGTTAGGTTAGGTTAGGTTAGGTTAGGTTAGGTTAGGTTAGGTTAGGTTAGGTTAGGTTAGGTTAGGTTAGGTTAGGTTAGGTTAGGTTAGGTTAGGTTAGGTTAGGTTAGGTTAGGTTAGGTTAGGTTAGGTTAGGTTAGGTTAGGTTAGGTTAGGTTAGGTTAGGTTAGGTTAGGTTAGGTTAGGTTAGGTTAGGTTAGGTTAGGTTAGGTTAGGTTAGGTTAGGTTAGGTTAGGTTAGGTTAGGTTAGGTTAGGTTAGGTTAGGTTAGGTTAGGTTAGGTTAGGTTAGGTTAGGTTAGGTTAGGTTAGGTTAGGTTAGGTTAGGTTAGGTTAGGTTAGGTTAGGTTAGGTTAGGTTAGGTTAGGTTAGGTTAGGTTAGGTTAGGTTAGGTTAGGTTAGGTTAGGTTAGGTTAGGTTAGGTTAGGTTAGGTTAGGTTAGGTTAGGTTAGGTTAGGTTAGGTTAGGTTAGGTTAGGTTAGGTTAGGTTAGGTTAGGTTAGGTTAGGTTAGGTTAGGTTAGGTTAGGTTAGGTTAGGTTAGGTTAGGTTAGGTTAGGTTAGGTTAGGTTAGGTTAGGTTAGGTTAGGTTAGGTTAGGTTAGGTTAGGTTAGGTTAGGTTAGGTTAGGTTAGGTTAGGTTAGGTTAGGTTAGGTTAGGTTAGGTTAGGTTAGGTTAGGTTAGGTTAGGTTAGGTTAGGTTAGGTTAGGTTAGGTTAGGTTAGGTTAGGTTAGGTTAGGTTAGGTTAGGTTAGGTTAGGTTAGGTTAGGTTAGGTTAGGTTAGGTTAGGTTAGGTTAGGTTAGGTTAGGTTAGGTTAGGTTAGGTTAGGTTAGGTTAGGTTAGGTTAGGTTAGGTTAGGTTAGGTTAGGTTAGGTTAGGTTAGGTTAGGTTAGGTTAGGTTAGGTTAGGTTAGGTTAGGTTAGGTTAGGTTAGGTTAGGTTAGGTTAGGTTAGGTTAGGTTAGGTTAGGTTAGGTTAGGTTAGGTTAGGTTAGGTTAGGTTAGGTTAGGTTAGGTTAGGTTAGGTTAGGTTAGGTTAGGTTAGGTTAGGTTAGGTTAGGTTAGGTTAGGTTAGGTTAGGTTAGGTTAGGTTAGGTTAGGTTAGGTTAGGTTAGGTTAGGTTAGGTTAGGTTAGGTTAGGTTAGGTTAGGTTAGGTTAGGTTAGGTTAGGTTAGGTTAGGTTAGGTTAGGTTAGGTTAGGTTAGGTTAGGTTAGGTTAGGTTAGGTTAGGTTAGGTTAGGTTAGGTTAGGTTAGGTTAGGTTAGGTTAGGTTAGGTTAGGTTAGGTTAGGTTAGGTTAGGTTAGGTTAGGTTAGGTTAGGTTAGGTTAGGTTAGGTTAGGTTAGGTTAGGTTAGGTTAGGTTAGGTTAGGTTAGGTTAGGTTAGGTTAGGTTAGGTTAGGTTAGGTTAGGTTAGGTTAGGTTAGGTTAGGTTAGGTTAGGTTAGGTTAGGTTAGGTTAGGTTAGGTTAGGTTAGGTTAGGTTAGGTTAGGTTAGGTTAGGTTAGGTTAGGTTAGGTTAGGTTAGGTTAGGTTAGGTTAGGTTAGGTTAGGTTAGGTTAGGTTAGGTTAGGTTAGGTTAGGTTAGGTTAGGTTAGGTTAGGTTAGGTTAGGTTAGGTTAGGTTAGGTTAGGTTAGGTTAGGTTAGGTTAGGTTAGGTTAGGTTAGGTTAGGTTAGGTTAGGTTAGGTTAGGTTAGGTTAGGTTAGGTTAGGTTAGGTTAGGTTAGGTTAGGTTAGGTTAGGTTAGGTTAGGTTAGGTTTTTTTTTTTTTTTTTTTTTTTTTTTTTTTTTTTTTTTTTTTTTTTTTTTTTTTTTTATACAACTACCACCACAATGAAATTGGTGCCTATTCTATTCGCGCCTGCTTCCATACCAGTTCTCGCATTTGCTACATACTCGTACTGACATACCGCATCCTTACCTTTCATTCATCTATCATTCATTCCTAGTTACGGGTGGGACTCCCGTCTATTTGCTATTCTGTACTTGATTTTTTATTTTTGTTCTACTTAATTCTCTATGACTGGGGTTCTACAAGCAGGAAGACATTTTTTATTTATTTCTTTACAATCTCTTGTTTACAACTTCTTAAGTCTATTTCTTAAAATATAAAGTACATATTCCTATATTTATTTATTTTGTTCTGGATTTCCAGTTGACCTTTAACTTATGTATTTTTCTTATCCTATATTACATCTGTGAATCTGTTATATCAACATTACCCTTATGCTTATTTCTTATTATCTAGGTTCGACATTTTATACACTGTGCTTCTTGTAGATTTACATACTTTTTATTCTTTTACATTTTTATGGTATACTTTAATATAATAGCAGTATATTAAGTTATCATAATTTATTACTATGACGCTTGTTCACCGTTTTTACAATTTCTATGCAGTATTCAATAAATCTATTGCGTTTTTTACTTTCCATTATGTCCGGTAGGGTCTCTGCTGTTAATTTGATACTCAACTCCTGTTCCAACTCATACCTAGACTTTGCGAATATGGGGCATTCCATCAGTATGTGAGGTACCGTTTCATCGACCCCGTCGTCGCAAGCGCACGAAGGTTCCCCGCGGCACTTGAAACGATGCAAGTACCCCGCGAAGCCTCCGTGCCCCGTCAACGCCTGGGTCGCCCGACCGCTCACTTTCATTTCCCGTGTGATCCTGTAAGCCTTGGACGCTATCGGAAAGAATAACTTGGTTCCACTAGCAGTCTCGCCACTACTAAAGCGGCGATCCCACTCTTGCAGGGTTTCCCGCCTCAAAACATATTTGGCATGTGAAACTGGACACATGTCGTAGTCTACCTTTCTTTTGGAACCCTCAGCGGCCTCCTTTGCCAGTTGGTCAGCTCTCTCATTCCCCTCTAATCCCGCGTGGGCTTTGACCCAGAACAAGTTAACAATCTTGTTCTGTTGAAATGCGGTTCCTATGTTATTTCTTGCCTTTATAGCGAGCGGGTGAAGGGAGGCCGAGTTTGTGACCGTTAACAACGCTGACATGGAGTCGCTGTAGATTCCAAAAGAAGAGGCGCTAAGTGTCGTGACTCTCCTCGTAGCTTCGCATATCGCCAGGAGCTCAGCCTGATAAACCGAGCAATACTCCGATAGGCAGAGCCTGACCGGTCTAGTCTCGGTTCCGTCTCTCCAAATGGAGAGTGCGGCTCCGACCCCTCCGCCAACCTTACTGCCATCGGTGTAGATTTGAACATCAAAATTGATGTTCTCATCCACTTGTTGCTGGTTTAGGAGGCTGACAAACTCCAGGTCGATACGTTCCACTGGGTGAGAAGAGCCGATGACAGGGGCCACACGCTCGATCTCTCTATCCGCCAGCCCCGGGACCGGCGCCCCCCGCCTGATCCGGTACAGTGAGGCTGCCTCACGTATCCGGAGATCAAGCGGGAGCAAACCAGAAAGTACCAGGGCCGCGTGCAGAGAGACCGTGCGATAGGCCCTGCAAATTTTTTGGGCAAATCCCCTCTGCACAGCGTTCAGTGGTTTCCTGATGTTAATTCTTTCCGTAGCATTCGACCAGATGCTAGCAGCGTACAATATCACAGGTTCCACAGTTGCGGTGTAAATTATACGTATTACCTCAGGATTCAGGCCCCAGTCTGTTTTTGCGGCCTTTGCCAGCCTACGGTATATCCCCAAGGCCTTCCTGCATACGTAGTCCACGTGACGCCGAAAAGTCAGTTTGTCGTCAATAATCACGCCCAGTACTTTTATTTCGGTTACCATGCCAATGTCAACGCCCCCCATGCTGAGCCGTGGTGTGTCGTACTTCAGTTTCTTAGTGATTACCATCGCTTTGGTTTTATGGGGTGCGAATTTTAATTTGTTATCTGCACCCCACGCCTCAACAAGGGCAAGCGTCGCACTAGCCTGGGCCTCAATCTCCCTGGCCACGTTACCATCGAGCACTATGACAATGTCATCCGCGAACGCCTGAACGTAGCCGCCCAGTCCCTCTAACCTATGCAGAAGTGGGTCAAGCAATAAATTCCACAGGATTGGCCCCGCGATGGATCCTTGAACGCATCCTTTGGTGGTGTTCGTTGTCGTTTCTGCTCCCCCATATCTGATGGTCACCTTCCTATCTTTTAGATAGCTATCTATCATCTTTCTAAGGTTGATTGGGCACTTTTCCTCTGCCAATCTGAGCACTATGGCTGGCCACCAGGCATTGTCAAACGCGCCTTCGATGTCCAAGGATATCAGCGTTGTTATTTTCTTTTGCTTTAGCTTGTCGTCGATATGTTGTTTTAGGGCGTAGAGCGCGTCCTCTGTACTCCTCTGTGGCATAAAAGCAAACTGACGAGTGCTCATTTTTGGCAGAAGAAAATGCTTCAACCTTGCGACCAACATTTTTTCTAGGATTTTGCCCAATATCGATAGCAAGCCTATTGGCCTGTATGACTTGGGCAGGGTGTACGAATCTTTTCCTGGTTTACGGAGCAGAATGACCAGGGCCTCTTTCCACTGTCTGGGAAAACAGCTCAGGGCCAGACACCTGTTCATGAGCTCCAGAAAGAGATCAAGATCTCCCTCTATCACTCTGAGACAGATGTCAGCCGTAAAGCCGTCAATACCGGGGGCCTTCTTGGAATTGAAGGAGGCTGCTGCGGATTTCAATTCAGCTTTGGTGAATGGAGGATCCCTAGGTTCGTCCTTATTCTCTTGTCCATTCACCACCTTGGCTTTTCTCCTCGTTGCTCTATGCTGTGCATTATCACCGTCTTCGCAATCGGACGGGTAAAATGTTTCCGCTATTAGTTGAATAGAGCCTTTCATATCCAGCGCTTCCCCATCTCTTTGTAGAGGCGTATCCTCTTGCCTTCTTGTCGTCTTATTAAGCACCCGGTATATCCCCTCCCACACTGTCTCGCGCTCCTGCCTACTGCAGAACTCGCGCCAGCTTTCAGTCTGTGCCCTTACCACCTCATTCTCATATTTATTTTTCTGTTCCAGATATTCATCGACGACGGCGGCTCTACGATGCGGCGCCGCGTTGCGGATCCTGCTTCGGCGTCTGGCGACCTCGGCTTTCATCTCGGCGAGTGCTTCGGACCACCACGGTAAGGTAAGTTTCTCTTTCCTTTTTATTTTTGGTATGGCTGCTTCGCAGCTTTTTGTAATTATTTTATTTATTGACTCCACTACTTGCTCTAATTGATTTTCACTTGTGATGTTTTTGATTTTTGCCTGCGTTATGTTTTCGAAATTTTTTAACTCTACCATTTTTTCGTCAAACAATTGCCAATTTGCCTTTTTAGTATTAAATTTCCTTGTATTCCTTTCTATTGTAATTCCTTTCGACTTCCTTAACTTTAGATTAAATATTATTCCGTTGTGGTCCGAGCTCACCAGATTCTCCTCTACTCTCCAGTCGTCAATCAGGCTCATAGCCTCCGCCGAGCACGCCGTTACATCGATGAAGCTCTGGAATCTTTGACCATCCCTTACAGTATCGAAGGTTGGGACCAACCCCGTGTTGAGAACATGGAGTCCCATCTCGTTCATAGCGCCGGCCAATTCTACCCCTCTATAGTTGTTCTTCGGGCTGCCCCACCATGTGTTTTTGGCGTTTGCGTCGCCACCTATTATTAAGTATTTAGTTTTCAAAGTGTCCACGACAGCTTTGATCTGCTCGATATACTGGGTGATAGGCTTGGCCGGCTCAAAGTAGTACGAGACGGCCGCAATTTTCCAGGCCAGTGTTCGAATTTCCACTACCACTATATTTTCAGTGGTCAATGTAGGGTGTTGTATTATTTCCAGGTCAGGATCGAAAACTGCGATCGCTGCCTTTACTCTACCTATATTCGATCCACTGGCCTGGAAAACGCGGACCCCTGCTCTACTGGCCATGCCCGAGTCCGCTACTACGTGTGGTTCCTGAATAAGGGCAACCGCTATCCTCCGGTTTGTTGCCTCGACGAACAGTTCATTGGTGGCTAGAATTTTCTTCTGTAGGTTCGCTTGAACGAACCCACAGAAGTTTTGTCCGCCGTGGCCGCCCTTAGCAGTATGCCACCGACGAGCGGGCTATGGCATCCCACCTACGTCTGACTGGGCATTCGGAATCGAAGGCGTTATGGTTGGTCACTTCGTAGTTAGCCTTATTACAGTTCCGGCAGCTCGGGGGTGTCCCTGCCAACGCTTCTGGACACTCTGCTTTCAGGTGCGGTCCCCCACAGTGACCACACAGGTCCGCCGGTCCCGTGCAAATACGCCTTCCATGTCCGAAAGCAAGGCAGCGCGTGCACTGTATCAACGGCGTTTGGTCTTCCACAGTTATGCGCTGTATGTCTATGTAGACCACCCCTTTCGCCGTTGCTCGCCGCCATAGTTCCGGGGAAACTCTAATGACTACATGGGACACATGGGGGTTCCTTAGCTTGCGCCTATAGCGGAACTCTATCTTATCTTCTTCCTTCCCTAGGCCACTAAACAAGCCCCTGTTCTGATTCCTCAGAGCCCTCTCGATGTCTTCGTCTTTATGATAATTACAGACGGCCCTCAGAACCAGCAAAGGATCCTTGTTTCTGGCCTCCTCTACGTTCAGATGCTCCTTTTCCTTCTCTAGTCTCTTTTTTAACTTTTCCCTCTCCTCTTTACTGCCAACCCCTATTATTATCTTCCTATCTTTGGCTTTCCTCACATTTTTCACCTCTATCCAACCATCCTTAGCGTCCACCGCTTTCCTCACCCTTTCTAATATTTTGTCCCCAGTGTCTGCGTCATCTTTGGATGTTATCACGACTGAGTGAAGGGTCTCTCTGATTGCCATTTTTGCCTTAGGGGCGTCTAGAGGAGGACCCGCCGCCACGTTAGCGTAAGTAGCTGCGGTCGCGTCTTTCAGGACCTCCTTGTGCTTGGCCATTTCATCCTTTAGCTCCGTCATGTTTCTGTTACTTTCCTCAAGGAGTCTGGTATGCTCTTCTATTTTCTTCGCGTAGGTGCTCATCACCTCTTTTGTCATCTCAGTGGAGGCTGAATCCTGGGAAGCTACTCCTTTGTTTGGTGTTTCTTTTTTCTTAGCCGAACTAAGGACACCCTTTCTCTCTATTTCGGCATCCAGGACCAATCTACAGAATCTATGGAGAGCCTTCGACACCTCTTGCTTGATGGTGGTTTTTAAATTTCTGGCATTTTCCAGGTGATTGATGGCATGATTAAGAAGGCCCTTCGCCTCTATAGATCTGCATCCCCTTTCAGGTGGTGCCTTAGAGAAAATTTCTGCGTAGACCTCTTTATCCTTGGGGATTGCCGTCTTTGTTTCCACGGGGCCGGCCCGTTTCGTTATTTTACTGGTCGTAGGGATTGCTCGGGGGCTTACGCTTTTGCTCTTGCCCTCGAAATGATCCTTTATTTTGTCTACGCTCTGCCTTCCGCTTTCCACTGATTCTCGCGACACAGGTTTGCATGGGGATCTCGAGACAAACATTGTGGTAGTATGAGTCAGAGTATACAAGATTTTGTAAAAGTATTATACTTGTATACCGTCTAATAAAAAGTAAAAAAAGCAAAAAAGAATTTTTTAATAGAAGTTTAAAATTAATATATAGATTTACCAATAAATAAATCGTCTATTTATATAGTTAAGAGCGTAAATCTACGCTATTTGTCCTTAAGCTAGTTTAATAAATTTTCAAAAAACAAGTTTAATAAATTTTTAAAGTGCTCTACATAGAGTACGACTTTAGTGTCAAGATAGTACTAACAAATACCATAGATCATGAGTCAAACAGCAGACAGAATTAATGTGACCACTTTGTCTGAGCTCTAGGTAGAGTTCCAGGGTGTACGTGCTCTATAAGTCAGAGCGCGTGTCTTAAAATATTGAAAACAAAAAATTTTTTCCTTAACTCTACTTGGACTCTACCTAGAGTCGTTCACGTGGCCCCGTTAGAGAGCCGCCGTCAAGCCCTATATACCACAAAAAGTCCCGACTCTGTAGCCCCAACAGGAGCCGAGATATGCCCGGTTTAGTTTTTCCAATATGGCGGACAAAATGGCCGCCGTACTTTGAAACCCCTATATCTCCCCCGATATTGGTCCTACAGACTCGGGAATTTCTCCACTATGGTCGTCTCCACCCACCCTACCGAACTACAACCCCGACTCGGAAAAATAAATTTTTCCGCCACCCAAAATTTTTCTAAGTCGAAGTGCGTTTTTAGGGGTAGGGGGATGAAACTCCGTCCAAATGATAGTGGAGGGTACGAAGGGTAACGCTCTAGTCGTTACCGTGGGGGGGGTTTAAGGGGGGGGGACCAGGATAAAAATGTTATTTTTGCCCTACGACCCTTAGTTTCCGAGATATCCGGGTTACAACGTTATGGGGACCTAGGGAGGGAAAACCATAAGTCCAAAAACGAAAATTCTTCCTTTCTATCACTCTTAAAAATCTCGTTGATAGCCTATGTTGACCAAATTATCTATATCTTAGAGCTTATATAAATTTGGATTATTAAAATCAGGGGGGTTGGTCACATTTAATTTTGAAATATGGGGGATGAAAAGTTGAAGACGGCAAATAATTTCAAACGCTTGGTTTTATATGTTCTAATTGTTATAAAAATTTGGAAAAAATTCTATAAGGTTCAGAATGAGTCAAATTATTTTAAGAAATTTTTTTTCTGTAGGGGTAGCTCTGTTTGGGGTTGATATCCAGATATCCCGGAAATTATTAAATATCCAGATATCCCGGAAATTATTAATCCCGTGGTTTTTAATATAAACACCCCGTGTGAGGGCTCGTTTAATAGGGAATTTACCCACGAATTTTACAATAATTTTTAAAATATATATTTTCCTATTAAATTCCAAGCAGGCAGCTCAAAGTGGTGAATCCAAAAATAAAATTTTTTAATCCGCTCTACTTGGACTCTACCTAGAGTCGTCTGCTTGGTCTCGTTGGAGAGCCGCCGTCAAGCCTTACACAGCACAAAAAATTTCAACTCCGTAGGCCCAAGGGGAGCCGAGATACAAGGCTTTAAAGGAAACAAGGTGGGGGCCAAGATGGCCGCCGAAGCCCAGTCCCGGCTGGACCCCCGCAGGAAGAAGGCGCCGAGCGTACTAAGACCCACAGTCCAAGTCCCAGGTCTCTACGACGACCAGGGCCGGAGATATGGGCACTCAAAGTTTTTGACGTTGCCGACCCTAGCTATAAGCTACTTCTCTAATATCTCCGAAATTAGCCGCCGCAGAGCCACGGTCTAAGGACCTTTCTGGTCGTCGCGACGCCCCAGACAGTCTCCCGGCGTCAGTCCAACCAAAACTTTTGGACAGAATTTTTGTAAACAAAAATTTTGTTCGAAGGGGCCCTCAGCACTAGTCTATGTTGTTTCCTTTCTTTGTTCAGTACCGTATCACACTTATAGATGGCGCTGCTAGTATGCAAAAATCTTTTATTTTACTTTTGGCCAGATTCCAAATACTAGTTAACAGAAGCTTTAGTTTCTGAAATTCGGATAAAAAGAGAAGGAGAGAAAAGAAAATAAAAGATTTTCTGTTTAAATTTTTCAAAAAAGTGGGAAAATTTTGATTCTTTTAATTAATATTAACTAGAAAATTCCAATGATAAATTATGGGCGGCCAAAACTATTTATCAATTGAATATAAAAAAAAATTTTACACAAAAAGTTACAATTTATACACCTATATAGTGCCGAAACACAATATGAGATGGCGCTGTCTGTTCTATTTTTAGGTTGGAGTGACCTCTATCCAAGTAAACAAAGTAAAACAAAATATATCTGATTCCACCTCCTTCACTTCAAAAATTTGCAGTAAATAAACTGCTAAGGCTAAAATTTTCAAATTTTGTACAAAAATAGTCCATTAAATTTTAAATCAATCCCACCTCTTGCTGATCCCGTAGGACTCCTGGATCCCGAGGGATACGGGCTCGAAGCCGGCCTTCAGCTGTTTCCTAGGAGAAAAGTCGCCGTGGTTAGAGTTTGGGTGGTGGCAGGAGCACGGTTGGGGTGCCTCCGGACTCCTCCCGGCCCGGTGCGTCGACCTCCGGAGCAGCAACTGGCGGATCCCTAGGGTTCAGCCGGAATCAGCAGAAAACCGCTGATTGGCTGAGTCGGTTTTCCCGTTGCAGCTCCTTCCTCCGATGTCGTATGGTCGCAGAATCCGGTGTGGGGCTTCTCCCTAGGATGCTCCACCTATTACACCACAAACAGGGTGCGCACCTTTCTTCCCGCAGGCACAGCAGGACCGCAAAACCGCAGTCTTCTCGTCCGACCCGTTCCCGGCCCTCTGGAGCGTCGCAGATTCAGTCCTTCCAAGTGTGGACTGGATTTTCCTGTAGGTCAAGGGTTGGAGAATCAAACCCTTGTAGTTAAGGTGGCCCAATCTTTCACGTTCAATGGCTTATGGCCAGCAAAGTTATTATGCGGTTTGATCCGCCAAAGAACCCTCTCCAGCTCTTCTAGTCTTGGTCCTGGTGGTCCCGAATTTTTTTCGGGCAGCGAGTATTGATGCCTGGAGTACTTCCACAGTTCTGGAACGCAAAGTTCCCGATCTAAAACAAAACTTTTGTCGATCGGAACCCGCGTGAACAACTGCACGAAAAACTTGTTTTTGTTATAACTTTTCGCACTTCACTCCGATTTTCGAAATTTTTGCGGATTTGGATAGCACTCGTGAACGCGAATCTGGCAATATATCACACTTATAGATTTGTAACACAAAAACTATTTTTCAAAATTTTTAAGCGCGGAGCGACTTATAATCGTGGTGCTCGGCTCGCGTGCGTGCACGGGACTGGGTTAGGTTAGGTTAGGTTAGGTTAGGTTAGGTTAGGTTAGGTTAGGTTACCCCCCCCAGGAGCGCGCCTCCGGGTGGGTCAGGAGGAGTTGAGGGTGAGCACCCAGATGAAATATCTGGGGCTCATCCTCGACGGACGATGGTCTTTCGGCCCCCACTTTCGCGAGTTGGGGCCGAAGATCATCAGGACGGCTGCTTCGCTCGGCCGACTCCTCCCCAACCTGGGTGGACCGAGCGAAGCAGTGAGAAGGCTTTACTCTGGCGTCTGCCGGAGCATGGCGATGTACGGTGCCCCCATCTGGGTGGACGCCCTCACCGCGACGAACAAACGCCTTCTGCGACAGGCGCAGAAGGTGATCGCGGTGAGGGTGATACGGGGGTACCGTACAGTGGCCTTCTCTGCGGCCACGGCCCTCGCGGGCGACCCGCCGTGGGAATTGGTGGCGGAGGCGCTCGCCGAAGTGTACCACTTTGTGGCAAACAGGAGGGAAATCGGCGAGCGCCCCTCGGCGGAGATCGTGCGGCGGGTGCGCCTGCGAGCGCAGGCGGAAGTCGTGCGGAGGTGGGAGGCGGACCTGGCGCAGGCGGCGTTCGGTGTGCGTACAGTGGGGGCCCTGCGTCAGGTCCTGGAGAAGTGGATGATGAGGCGGCGCAAGCCTCTCACCTTCCGCATGACGCAGGTGCTCACCGGGCACGGTTGCTTCGGTGAGTACCTGCACCGCGTGGCCCAGAGGGAGGCCGAGCCTCGCTGCCACGATTGTGGCGAGGCTCAGGACACCGCTCAACACGTCCTTGAGCGGTGTCCCAGGTGGAGCCGGCAGCGCCACGAGTTGGCCGCCGCGCTTGGCGGGACGGACCTGTCGCTCCCGAGTGTCGCCAACGCGATGCTCGGGAGCGACAGAGCTTGGGAGGCAATGGCCTCCTTCTGCGAGGTCGTCATGTCGCAGAGGGAGGCCGAGGAAAGGGACCGCGAGGACGATCCCCTCGCGGACCCGATCCGGCGACGGAGAGAGGGGGTGCGACGCAGGCGCTACTTGGCGCGCCTGGAAGCGCCCCCATAAGCGGTGGGACTGGAGCAGTCCCACCCGGCGGCAGAGGTCCTCCAGGTGTCGGAGGGCCTCTGAGAGTGGTGAGTCCGGTTTCTGGTGAGAAACCGGCCAGTCGCAGAGGCGTCTTGTGTTAGTCAGATCCGAGACGCCTCCCTGCAATGCGGCCGACGGCACCCGCAGGGGTTTAGTGGGTAGTCTGGGCCGAGTAGCGGCCCAGGAGTCCCACACTCCGTGCGTAAAAGCATTCCCCTGCGAAATCAAAAAAAAAAAAAAAAAAAAAAAAGGTTAGGTTAGGTTAGGTTAGGTTAGGTTAGGTTTTTTTTTTTTTTTTTTTTTTTTTTTTTTTTTTTTTTTTTATTATTCCAACTACCACCACAAAAACATTGGTGCCTATATTAACTTCCGCCTGCTTTCATTCCAGTTCTCGCTTTTGCTACCGCTCGTACTATCGCGCCTCATCCTTTCCTTTCATACATCACTCATTCTTTCCATCTACGGGTGGGACTCCCGTATATCCATTTCTAGTCTATTATATCTAACTTTTATTTATTACTTTTATTTATTACGTGTTACGTTTTAGGGGTAAATAACATGGTACACATATTTATTGCTTTTTAAGGCCATAATGTTACATCTACTTATTCTAATTTTTTAACAACAACATCTATTTAACTAACATCTATTATATACTGGTATATTATTTACATTCGTTTTCCTTACTTATTGTGTTTGTTTCCAATCTATTCTTTACATTATATATTGTATGATGGCACCTATTATACTATTTATAGTAGTTCATCATACTACTTACTACTTATGTCTATTATTTACTATTTTAATGATTTTTACACAGTATTTTATAAAACTATCATTATTTTTACTTCCAATTATTACAGGTAAATTTTCTACATTTATTTTCTGACCAATTTCCTGTTCTAGGTCCGTTCTCTGACGGTCGAACACCGGGCACTCTGTGATGACGTGGGGGACTGTTTCCGCCACTTCAGGGTCGCAGATGCACGAAGGATCCCCGAGGCACCTAAACCGATGCAGGTACCCCGCGAAGCCTCCGTGCCCCGTCAACAGCTGGGTGACTTGATTCACGGGTTTTATTTTGGAGACTATCCTATATGCGTCCGATGCAACAGGGAAGAACATCTTGGTCGTTCCGGCGGTGTGACCCCTGTTGTAGCGGTCGTTCCACTCAACCAGCGATTTCTGCCTTAAGATGCTCCTCACATGCGACACCGGGCACATGTCGTAATCGGCTTTCCTTTTGGAACCTACAGCGGCCTCTTTCGCCAACTGATCCGCTCTCTCGTTCCCCTCCAACCCCGCGTGTGCTTTCACCCAAAACAATTTTATAGTTTTGTTCTGCCGAGAAGCAGCTCTAATATTTTCTCGAGTTTTGATCGCTAATGGGTGGAGGGAGCCCGAGTCCACGACAGCCTGCAGTGCCGATGTAGAGTCGCTGTAAATTCCAAAGGTCTCCGCGCTCATAACATTGGCCCTCCTCGCCGCCTCGCATATCGCGAGGAGCTCGGCCTGGTAAACCGTGCAGTATCCCGACAGGCAGAGCTTGACTGGTCTAGATTCGACCCCGTCTTTCCATATGGATAGCGCGGCGCCGACTCCCCCGTCAATCTTACTGCCGTCAGTGTAGATGAGGACGTCCATATTGGTGTTCTCATCCACTTCCTGCTGGTTTAGCAGGCCGGTGTACTCCAAGTCGGTATGCTCCGCTGGATGTAGGGGGCCAATGGCCGGAGCCACCCGCTCGACCTCCCTATCGCACAGCTCCGGTACCGGCGCCCCCCTCTTGATCCGGTACAGTGAGGCTGCCTCACGCACTCGAATATCAAGCGGGAGCAAACCGGCTAGCACCAGAGCTGAGTGCAGGGAGACCGTGCGGTAGGCTCTACAGATTTTTTGAGCGAACCCTCGTTGCACCGCATTCAGTGGCTTTCTGACATTGATTTTTTCAGTGGCCCCTGCCCATACGCTAGCGGCATACAAGATGATCGGCTCTACTGTTGCCACATAAATGACGCGCGTTACTTCAGGGTTTAGGCCCCAGTCAATCTTCGCAGCCTTCGCCAGTCTCCTATATATTCCCAGAGCCTTCTTGCAGACATGGTTTACGTGAGCCTTAAATGTCAACTTCTCGTCGAAGATCACGCCAAGGATTTTGACTTCATTTACCCGGCGGATGTTGACGCCGCCCATGGTGAGGCGTGGTGTATCATACTTTAGCTTGTTTGTTATCACCATGAAGTTAGTTTTGTGCGGTGCAAACTTTTGCTTATTTTCTATACCCCACGCCTCAACATGCGCCAGAGTTGTTCTCGCCTGTATTTCGATGTCTAGCGCGGTGTCCCCGTCAAAGACCAGCACTATGTCGTCCGCAAAAGCTTGGACATGTGTTCCTTCTGCTTCTAATTTGTGTAACAGGGGATCCAATAACAGATTCCAGAGGATGGGTCCGGCTATGGACCCTTGTACACAACCTTTCTCCGTTTTTGTTGTGATCTCAGTGCCCCCATACCTAATTGTCACACTCCTGTCAGTCAGGTAGCTGCCCATAATTTTTCGTAGGTTAATTGGGCACTCTTCCTCTGCCAAACGGAGCACGATGGCTGGCCACCAGGCGCCATCGAAGGCCCCCTCTATGTCCAACGATACTACTGTAACTATTTTCTTTTCTTTAAGTTTAGCTTTTATGTGTTCCATTAGGGCATAGAGGGAGTCCTCGGTGCTTCTCTGTGGCATGAAACCATATTGTTTGGTGCTCATTTTCGGCAAGAGATGGTACTTAAGCCGACCTACGATCATCTTTTCTAGTATCTTGCCCAGTATCGACAGCAAACCTATTGGTCTGTAGGACTTGACCGATGTGTATGTGTCTTTACCTGGCTTTCTGAGGATCACTGCAATCGCCTCCTTCCATTGTTTGGGGAAGTAACTTAGTGCCAGACATCTGTTCATAAGTTCAAGGAAGAGATCCGGATCTCTCCCTATCACCCTGAGACAGATGTCGGCCGTGAACCCGTCGACTCCAGGGGCCTTTTTTGGATTGAAGGATTCGGCAGCTGTCTTTAGCTCAGCTTTTGTGAATGGAGGGTCACAACCTTTTCTGTTGTGATCGCTGTCATTTGCTTTTACAGCTTTAATTCTTACCCTTCTATGGTGTTCGCTATCCTTATCCTCCTTATCCTCCGGATAAAAGGTTTCCTTCATTAGTTTCAGGGAGTCCCGCATACTTAGAGGTTTTCCATTGTTTTGGAGAGGTATATCTTCCTCTCTCTTTGCAGTCTTGTTGAGTACTCTGTATATACCACCCCAAACTGTTTCTCGCTCCTGTTTAGTGCAGAACTCTCTCCAGCTTTCCGTCTGGGCTCTGGTTACTTCTTTTTCATATCTTTCTTTCATTTCAAGGTATTCGGCGACCACGGCCTCTCTTCGAATGTCTGATGCGTTTCGTATTCTGCATCTCCTACGGGCGACTTCGGCCTTCATCGCTGCCAGCTCCTCGGACCACCACGGCACGTTGAGTTTTTCCTTTTTCCTCTTTTTTGGTATTGCTAGATCACTGGCTATTTTAATGCTCTTATTAATTTTCCCTACCATTTCTTCTAGTTCTTCAAAATTACCAATTTCTTTTATTTTTACTTTTGTTATATTATATTCCGTCTTAAGTTCGTCAAATTTTTGATCAAATTGTTGCCAGTTTGCTTTTTTGGTATTGTATCTCCTTGTCGTTCTATTTATATGGATACCTTTAGATTTTTCCAATTTTAGACTAAATAAGATGCCGTTGTGGTCCGAGCTAACCATATCCTCTGCCACCCTCCAGTGTTCAGCGTGTTCTAGAGTCTCCGCGGAGCAGGCCGTGACGTCGATAAAGCTCTTATACCTGTTTCCGTTTCTTATTGTATCAAAGGTTGGTACCAGTCCCGTGTTTAATATGTGGAGACCCATTTCGTTGAGTGCTCCCGCCATTTCTATCCCCCTATGGTCGTTCTTGGCCCCTCCCCACCACGTGTTCTTTGCATTTGCGTCTCCTCGCATCAGGACATGTTTGGTTTGGATGTTTCTGGCGACATTCTTGAGTTGCTCGATGTAGGGGTTTATGGGTTTATCCGGCTCGAAGTAATATGAGACGACTGTTATCCTCCACGCTCTGGTTTGGATTTCCGCGACGGCGATATTCCTTGTCGTCAATGTCGGGTGTTGGACGACGGTTAGGTTCGGATCGAAGACAGCAATTGCTGCTTTGACCTTACCGCCGTCCGCTCCGTTGGCTTGGAATATACGTACACCCGCTCGTCCTCTCATACCACCATCCGCCCCCACATATGGCTCCTGGATTAGGGCGATCGCAATCTTCCTATCCTCTGCCTCAATGAATAGCTCGTCTGTCGCCAGCATCTTCTTCTGCAGATTCGCCTGAGCGATACTGCAGAAGGTTTCCGTATGGCTGCCCTTAACAATACGATACAGACGCCCGTGCCAATGCATCCCACTTTTGCCTGGTTTGACATACTGAGTCAAATGCGTTGTGCTCAGCCGCGTCTATGCCCTCCTTGGTGCAGTTTCTACACCTTGGAGGTACCCCCGTCTTCAGATCTGGGCATTCGCTTCTCACATGAGGTCCCCCACAGTGGCTGCAAAGGTCCACAGGGTCCTTGCAGTAGCGTTTACCGTGACCGAAACCCAGGCACCGTGTGCACTGCACCAACGGCGTCTGGTCCTCGATGCGCACCCGCTGGAGATCGATGTGGACCTTCTCCTTTGCTGTCGCTCTCTGCCATATTTTGGGCGACACCCTAAGCACCACGTGACTGAGTTGTGGGTTCCTTGCCTTCTTTCTATATTTCACTTCAATCCTATCGTCTTCCTTTTCAAGGTCCCTAAACAGGCCTTTATTTTGGTTTCTCAGTCCTCTGATCAATCCCTCGTCTGTGTGGGTGGCCAGCACGTCTCTGATGATCAGAAGTGGGTCCCTGTTCTTCATTTTCTCTACGTTCAAATGGTTACTATCCCTTTCCAGTTTCTGTATGAGTTTCTCTCTTTCTTCTTTGGTTTCGAAACCTATTATAATCTTCCTATCCCTTGCTTTTCTTACTTTTTTGACCTCAATCCATCCTTCCTTTGCGTCGATGGCCTCTCTTACTTTTTCCAAGACCACGTCCCCCTTATCGTTTTCGTCTTTCGACGTAATCACCACCGAGTGCAGGGTCTCGCTGGGTTGCACCATCCTCCCGTTTGGTAGGCTAGTGCACCCCACCGTCACTCCTGCATAGGTGGCGGTCGTCATGGCGGTCGTCATTTTTTCCATGGTTGTTTTATGTCTCGCCATTTCATCCCTGAGCTCCGCCATTTGGCTCTTGCTTTGCTCCAGCATTGCCGCGTGCTCTTGGATCGCGTCCATATAGGTTCCTATGGCGGTATTTGGTGCTGGGGCATTTGTTTTGTCACATGCAGGGGTTTTCCCACTCTCCACGCTATCCCCCTCTCCTGACCTTGCGCGCTTCAGATCCTCCTCTGCTAGTTTGACTAGTTTGGCGAATCGTTTAAAGGCACGCTCCAGCTCATCCTTGATCGTGTTCTTAAGGTTTCGAGCTGAGTGCAATTGGTTGATAGCGTGCTCATATAGGAGTCTAGACTCCATTGCCCTGTTTCCTCCCTCAAGGGGTGCCTTTGTCATAATCATAATTTGGTTTTGGTCATCCCTTTCTTCATCCATCGCCTGTGGCACCTTCTTTTTATCCACGGGACCTGCCCGCGTCGTTGTGGGTTTTTTTACCAGGCTAGTGCCTTTTACGTCTTCGAATAAGTCCTTCGTTTTATCGAAGCTTTTCCGGCCTACTGTCACAATGGATGCCTTGGGAGGGCTTGTCTTATTTGTTGGTTTCTTAGGAGGTGGTGTTCTAGCAGGCCCCATCATCTTGTTGCCTTGTCTCGACAGGTGTATGTTTGTAAAAGTTTTATATGTCCGTCGTAACAAGCAACAACCGAAAGCAAGCTCTAGGTGGCAGTCAATTCTTAAGATGTGGTGGAGTCTAAGTGTCAGTGCCACACAAGGTGCTCGATCGTCAGACAACGATATGGTCACAATTTACAAATTTTAAATAAAAAATCTTTTACAAGTAAATAGTCACTTAATGACGGTTGGAGGGTAAATATACCCTATTTGTCCTTAAACTATATTAATTTATGACTAAGTCGCGTTCCAGACAATTTTTTGCAATTAAAAGTAAAATAAACAAAAATAAAAACAAAATAAAAATAAGATAAAACAATCTAGTTAAAATGTTTAGCTCTATGTAGAGCCTTTCGCAACTACAGTCCACTTATAACTAATACTAAAAGAAAGTAATTTTTTATTGGCTCTACGTAGAGTCTTAACTCTACAGCAGACCCATAGAGCGCTCGAAGGCGATCCCAGTACCGAAATCCGTAGGTCTTTACGATCCCGGGGAGCAAAATTACCAATTTATTTGATCTATGAATACTGGGACTCTACCTAGAGTCGTCTCTTAGGCTTGGTCAGAAAGCCGCCGTCGTGCCCTATATGGCAGAGAAAATCCCGACTCCGTAGTCCCTCTGGGAGCCAAGATATGGCCGAATAAAGATTTTCAAGATGGCGGACAAGATGGCCGCCACGCTTTTCAAACCCTCGTATCTCCCTCAATTTTGGTCCTACGGATTCGGGACTTTCACTACTGTGGTTGTCTTTGAACCCTCCACAGGGATACGCCCTCAGCTCAGAAAAAAAGGTATTTTCCGCCACCTAAGATTTTTCTAAGTTGAAGTGCGTTTTTGGGGGTAGGGGGATGAAAATCCGTCCAAATGATTGTGGAGGGTACGAAGACTAACGCTCCAGTCGTTAGTGTGGGGGGGGTTTAAGGGGGGGGGACCAGGATAAAATTATCAAAACTGCCCTACGACCCTTAGTTTCGGAGATATCCGGGTTACAAGGTTACGGTGACCTGGAGCGGGAAAACCATACGTTTAAAAACGTGATTTCTCCCTGGCTATTTAAATTAAAAATTTTATTTATATCTCAAGTCGACCAAATTATCTATACTTAAAAGCTATTTAATTTTGGGTCTTTAATATTAATAGGTTTGGTCGCAATTAATTTGGAAAAGAGGGGGATGAAAAGTTGTTAACGGCAAAAAAGTTTAAGTGCGTGGTTTTGTCAGTTCTAGTTCATCTAAAAATTTGGAAAAAATTTTAGGGGGTTTAGAATTAGCCAAATTATTTTATAGAATTTTTTCCGTAGGGGTAGCTCCACCCAGGTCTTGCACCCGGATATCCCGGGGACCTGATAGTTCCACTATTTTCGACGAAAGCACCCCGTGTGAGGGCTCGTTTTGAAGGGAATTTACCCACGAATTTAATCGCTGTTTTTAAATTATATGTTTCCTTATAAAAATTTAAATAAATTCAAAATACAAAAAATTTCCAGGTTAGATATACAAAAATTTTCAAGTTACTCTATGTGTCGATGACTCTATGTAGAGTCAGTCACTGTGTTGCTCAAAAGAGCTCCTGTTGCCAGTAATTATTCTGAAAACCCCAGGCCTCCACGACCACGGAAAGCCAAGATATGGGATTTTTGGGAAAACAAACAAGGGGACAAGATGGCTGCCAAGGCCCAATCCCGACTGGACCCCCACAGGAACACAGCGCCGGGCGTGCTGAGACCCACAGTCCAAGTCCCAAGTCCCTACGACGACCAGGGCCGGAGATATAGGCGCTCAAAGTTTTACGACGTTGCCGACCCAACTATAAGCTTCCTCCCAATTATCTCCGAAACTAGACGCCGCAGATACACTGTACAAGGGACCTTTCTGATCGTCGCGACGCCCCGGACAGTCTCCCGGCGTCAGCCCAACCGAAATTCTTGCCTAGAATTTCTGTAAACAAAGTTCTGATCGAAGGGGCCCTCAGCACTAGTCTATGATGTTTCAATTCTATGTTAAGTACTGAAACACACTCCCAGGTGGCGCTACCTGTATGTAAAAATTTTTTATAAGATTTCTTTCTGCTACTGGCCCAATTATATATTCTAGCTTACACAGGCTTTAATTTTGAATTTTGGTTAAAAGGAAAAGAAAAAATAATAAATTTTTTATTGAAATTTTTCGAAAAATGAAAAAATTTTAGATTCTTTTAATTAATATTAACTAGAAAATTTCCAAACATCAAATATGGGCGGCCAAAACTATTTATTAATCGAATATAAAAAATTTTTACATAAAAAACTACAATTTATACACCTATGTAGTGTCGAAACTCACTACGAGGTGGCGCTGTGTGTACAATTTTTTGGTTCGAGTGACCCCTTTTGGTGTAAACAAAGTGAAACAAAGTTTGAGTGATTACACCACCTTCACTTAATAAATTTGTAGTAATTAAACCCCTAAAGCAAAAATTTTCAAATTTAGTCCAAAAATAGTCTAATAAATTCTAAATCGATCCCACCTCTTGCTGATCCCGTAGGACTCCCGGTTCCCGCTGCAGGCGGACCCGAAGCTGGCCCTCCGCTGTTTCCGCGGAGAAAAACTGCCGCGGTAGGAGTTTGGGTGGTGGCAGAAGCACAGTAGGGGTGTCTCCGGACTCCTCCCGGCCCGGCGCGTCGACCTTCGGAGCAGCAGCAGGCAGATCCCGAGGGTTCAGCTGGAATCGGCAGAAAACCGCTGATTGGCCGAACTGGTTTTCTCGCTGCAGCTCCTTCACCCGACGTCGCAGGGTCCCGAAACCTGGTTAAGGGCTGCTCCCAACAACGGCACACCTTTCACGATACAAGCGGGGCGCACACCTCTATTCCCACAGGCACAGGAAGACGCGGAAGACAAAAATCCTATCGTCCTGGGCACTCAGAAGGCTGCAGACAGGATTTGGCTGCTCCGATTTTGGTGGTTCCGGCTTTCCCTGATGGTCCAAGGTCCCGGGCGTCTCCCACCGGGGAGGGGTTGTCCCAGCAATCAGGGTTCAGTCGCAACAAGCTGAAAACCGCTGATTGGTTGAGAGCTTATTTGCTTGTATCTCCTTCCCTACAGGTCTGATGTTCCCGGTTTATGGTAGGTAGCCTCTTCCAATAGCACCCCACAGGATGGTGTGTGAGCCGGAGTCCTCCCGGTACTCCCGGACGCGCAATAGCTCCTGGAATGGTGGATGTCTGGGACTTTTCACGTCCGCCCGATCTTCCCGCTCACTGGAGAGCCGCAGTCTCAGTTCCCCCGGGTGTGACCTATATCAACTTGACGGCCAAGGACAGGAGAGTCGGGATTTAATATTACAAATAGGCCACTTCCTGTCAATTAATGGCTTAGGGCCGCCAAGTTAACTCTGCGGTTGGGGCCGCTAAAGAAGCCACTCCAGCTCCGCCGATGCTGATCCAGGAATTCCCAAATTTTTTCAGGCAGCACGTATGATCACCACAAACACTTCCACAGTTTTAGTACATAAAGTTCCCGATAAGTTTCGAGACTTTTGTGGATCTAACCTCACAACAACGACTACAGTAGATCCTTGTTCTCGCAATAACTTCCCGTAGCACACTTCGATTTTAAAGATTTTTGCACCTTTGGAAAGCACTCGTTAGCGCGGATGTAAAGATATATTGCACTTATATTTTTGCACTAAAAACACTATTTTTGCGATTTTTCGAACGCGGAGCGGCTTAAATTCGTGGCGTTCGTGACTGCGGTCGGAACGCAACTGGTTAGGTTAGGTTAGGTTAGGTTAGGTTAGGTTAGGTTAGGTTAGGTTAGGTTAGGTTAGGTTAGGTTAGGTTAGGTTAGGTTAGGTTAGGTTAGGTTAGGTTAGGTTAGGTTAGGTTAGGTATATTTAATTAAATTTCTGTATTTTTATTCTTATATTATCATAAAACTGATACTGACTTTGTCACTTTAACACTTTTTATATTGTTTTTGAAAGAAAACAAAAATGTATTTATCTTAAATAAGCTCATTTTCAATTACGTAGCTCATCGCGGACGGAATACACACTAGGGGCGTAAAGCTACGCAAAAATATCGTTTAAAGGCACGCTCCAGCTCATCCTTGATCGTGTTCTTAAGGTTTCGAGCTGAGTGCAATTGGTTGATAGCGTGCTCATATAGGAGTCTAGACTCCATTGCCCTGTTTCCTCCCTCAAGGGGTGCCTTTGTCATAATCATAATTTGGTTTTGGTCATCCCTTTCTTCATCCATCGCCTGTGGCACCTTCTTTTTATCCACGGGACCTGCCCGCGTCGTTGTGGGTTTTTTTACCAGGCTAGTGCCTTTTACGTCTTCGAATAAGTCCTTCGTTTTATCGAAGCTTTTCCGGCCTACTGTCACAATGGATGCCTTGGGAGGGCTTGTCTTATTTGTTGGTTTCTTAGGAGGTGGTGTTCTAGCAGGCCCCATCATCTTGTTGCCTTGTCTCGACAGGTGTATGTTTGTAAAAGTTTTATATGTCCGTCGTAACAAGCAACAACCGAAAGCAAGCTCTAGGTGGCAGTCAATTCTTAAGATGTGGTGGAGTCTAAGTGTCAGTGCCACACAAGGTGCTCGATCGTCAGACAACGATATGGTCACAATTTACAAATTTTAAATAAAAAATCTTTTACAAGTAAATAGTCACTTAATGACGGTTGGAGGGTAAATATACCCTATTTGTCCTTAAACTATATTAATTTATGACTAAGTCGCGTTCCAGACAATTTTTTGCAATTAAAAGTAAAATAAACAAAAATAAAAACAAAATAAAAATAAGATAAAACAATCTAGTTAAAATGTTTAGCTCTATGTAGAGCCTTTCGCAACTACAGTCCACTTATAACTAATACTAAAAGAAAGTAATTTTTTATTGGCTCTACGTAGAGTCTTAACTCTACAGCAGACCCATAGAGCGCTCGAAGGCGATCCCAGTACCGAAATCCGTAGGTCTTTACGATCCCGGGGAGCAAAATTACCAATTTATTTGATCTATGAATACTGGGACTCTACCTAGAGTCGTCTCTTAGGCTTGGTCAGAAAGCCGCCGTCGTGCCCTATATGGCAGAGAAAATCCCGACTCCGTAGTCCCTCTGGGAGCCAAGATATGGCCGAATAAAGATTTTCAAGATGGCGGACAAGATGGCCGCCACGCTTTTCAAACCCTCGTATCTCCCTCAATTTTGGTCCTACGGATTCGGGACTTTCACTACTGTGGTTGTCTTTGAACCCTCCACAGGGATACGCCCTCAGCTCAGAAAAAAAGGTATTTTCCGCCACCTAAGATTTTTCTAAGTTGAAGTGCGTTTTTGGGGGTAGGGGGATGAAAATCCGTCCAAATGATTGTGGAGGGTACGAAGACTAACGCTCCAGTCGTTAGTGTGGGGGGGGTTTAAGGGGGGGGGACCAGGATAAAATTATCAAAACTGCCCTACGACCCTTAGTTTCGGAGATATCCGGGTTACAAGGTTACGGTGACCTGGAGCGGGAAAACCATACGTTTAAAAACGTGATTTCTCCCTGGCTATTTAAATTAAAAATTTTATTTATATCTCAAGTCGACCAAATTATCTATACTTAAAAGCTATTTAATTTTGGGTCTTTAATATTAATAGGTTTGGTCGCAATTAATTTGGAAAAGAGGGGGATGAAAAGTTGTTAACGGCAAAAAAGTTTAAGTGCGTGGTTTTGTCAGTTCTAGTTCATCTAAAAATTTGGAAAAAATTTTAGGGGGTTTAGAATTAGCCAAATTATTTTATAGAATTTTTTCCGTAGGGGTAGCTCCACCCAGGTCTTGCACCCGGATATCCCGGGGACCTGATAGTTCCACTATTTTCGACGAAAGCACCCCGTGTGAGGGCTCGTTTTGAAGGGAATTTACCCACGAATTTAATCGCTGTTTTTAAATTATATGTTTCCTTATAAAAATTTAAATAAATTCAAAATACAAAAAATTTCCAGGTTAGATATACAAAAATTTTCAAGTTACTCTATGTGTCGATGACTCTATGTAGAGTCAGTCACTGTGTTGCTCAAAAGAGCTCCTGTTGCCAGTAATTATTCTGAAAACCCCAGGCCTCCACGACCACGGAAAGCCAAGATATGGGATTTTTGGGAAAACAAACAAGGGGACAAGATGGCTGCCAAGGCCCAATCCCGACTGGACCCCCACAGGAACACAGCGCCGGGCGTGCTGAGACCCACAGTCCAAGTCCCAAGTCCCTACGACGACCAGGGCCGGAGATATAGGCGCTCAAAGTTTTACGACGTTGCCGACCCAACTATAAGCTTCCTCCCAATTATCTCCGAAACTAGACGCCGCAGATACACTGTACAAGGGACCTTTCTGATCGTCGCGACGCCCCGGACAGTCTCCCGGCGTCAGCCCAACCGAAATTCTTGCCTAGAATTTCTGTAAACAAAGTTCTGATCGAAGGGGCCCTCAGCACTAGTCTATGATGTTTCAATTCTATGTTAAGTACTGAAACACACTCCCAGGTGGCGCTACCTGTATGTAAAAATTTTTTATAAGATTTCTTTCTGCTACTGGCCCAATTATATATTCTAGCTTACACAGGCTTTAATTTTGAATTTTGGTTAAAAGGAAAAGAAAAAATAATAAATTTTTTATTGAAATTTTTCGAAAAATGAAAAAATTTTAGATTCTTTTAATTAATATTAACTAGAAAATTTCCAAACATCAAATATGGGCGGCCAAAACTATTTATTAATCGAATATAAAAAATTTTTACATAAAAAACTACAATTTATACACCTATGTAGTGTCGAAACTCACTACGAGGTGGCGCTGTGTGTACAATTTTTTGGTTCGAGTGACCCCTTTTGGTGTAAACAAAGTGAAACAAAGTTTGAGTGATTACACCACCTTCACTTAATAAATTTGTAGTAATTAAACCCCTAAAGCAAAAATTTTCAAATTTAGTCCAAAAATAGTCTAATAAATTCTAAATCGATCCCACCTCTTGCTGATCCCGTAGGACTCCCGGTTCCCGCTGCAGGCGGACCCGAAGCTGGCCCTCCGCTGTTTCCGCGGAGAAAAACTGCCGCGGTAGGAGTTTGGGTGGTGGCAGAAGCACAGTAGGGGTGTCTCCGGACTCCTCCCGGCCCGGCGCGTCGACCTTCGGAGCAGCAGCAGGCAGATCCCGAGGGTTCAGCTGGAATCGGCAGAAAACCGCTGATTGGCCGAACTGGTTTTCTCGCTGCAGCTCCTTCACCCGACGTCGCAGGGTCCCGAAACCTGGTTAAGGGCTGCTCCCAACAACGGCACACCTTTCACGATACAAGCGGGGCGCACACCTCTATTCCCACAGGCACAGGAAGACGCGGAAGACAAAAATCCTATCGTCCTGGGCACTCAGAAGGCTGCAGACAGGATTTGGCTGCTCCGATTTTGGTGGTTCCGGCTTTCCCTGATGGTCCAAGGTCCCGGGCGTCTCCCACCGGGGAGGGGTTGTCCCAGCAATCAGGGTTCAGTCGCAACAAGCTGAAAACCGCTGATTGGTTGAGAGCTTATTTGCTTGTATCTCCTTCCCTACAGGTCTGATGTTCCCGGTTTATGGTAGGTAGCCTCTTCCAATAGCACCCCACAGGATGGTGTGTGAGCCGGAGTCCTCCCGGTACTCCCGGACGCGCAATAGCTCCTGGAATGGTGGATGTCTGGGACTTTTCACGTCCGCCCGATCTTCCCGCTCACTGGAGAGCCGCAGTCTCAGTTCCCCCGGGTGTGACCTATATCAACTTGACGGCCAAGGACAGGAGAGTCGGGATTTAATATTACAAATAGGCCACTTCCTGTCAATTAATGGCTTAGGGCCGCCAAGTTAACTCTGCGGTTGGGGCCGCTAAAGAAGCCACTCCAGCTCCGCCGATGCTGATCCAGGAATTCCCAAATTTTTTCAGGCAGCACGTATGATCACCACAAACACTTCCACAGTTTTAGTACATAAAGTTCCCGATAAGTTTCGAGACTTTTGTGGATCTAACCTCACAACAACGACTACAGTAGATCCTTGTTCTCGCAATAACTTCCCGTAGCACACTTCGATTTTAAAGATTTTTGCACCTTTGGAAAGCACTCGTTAGCGCGGATGTAAAGATATATTGCACTTATATTTTTGCACTAAAAACACTATTTTTGCGATTTTTCGAACGCGGAGCGGCTTAAATTCGTGGCGTTCGTGACTGCGGTCGGAACGCAACTGGTTAGGTTAGGTTAGGTTAGGTTAGGTTAGGTTAGGTTAGGTTAGGTTAGGTTAGGTTAGGTTAGGTTAGGTTAGGTTAGGTTAGGTTAGGTTAGGTTAGGTTAGGTTAGGTTAGGTTAGGTTAGGTTAGGTTAGGTTAGGTTAGGTTAGGTTAGGTTAGGTTAGGTTTGCACTGCTACAAGTGCATGGGGAAGGGGCACACCGCGGCGCTGTGCCCCTCGCAGACCGACCGCAGTCGGCTCTGCTACAGGTGCGGGGAGGCAGGACATCTGTCCGCTTCCTGCACCGCGGCGCCCCGCTGCGCTGTGTGCCGCGACGCCGGGAAGCCGGCGGATCATGTGATGGGGGGTAGGTCCTGCAACCCCCCGTCAGTCCGTGGCAAAGGGCCGTCCCCTCCTCCGCGTGAGGGCACCACACAGGCGGCGCCAGCTGGCCCAATGGAGGAGTGATGGGGGCCTTCCTCCAGGCCAACCTCAACCACTGCGCCCGGTCGCAGGATCTCCTCCTGCAATCCATGGCGCAGTGGGACATCGATGTCGCGGTGGTCTCGGAGCCGTACGCGGTTCCCTCCCTACCCCACTGGGCTGGGGATCTGGATGGCTCCGTGGCCATCGTGGCCAAGTCTGGCGCTGCCTCTCCCCTCACGCTCCGGAGGAGAGGGCACGGGTTTGTGGTGGCGGTTCGGGGAGAGTACGCCATTATTGGCGTTTACTTTTCCCCGAACCGGGATTTGCCGGCCCTGGAGCAGTTTCTGGACGCTCTGGGGCCGGAGGTAAGGCGGCTAGCGCCCCTAAAGGTCCTCGTGGCCGGCGACTTCAACGCCAAATCCACGGCGTGGGGGAACCCGGCCACTGAGCCCAAGGGGCAAAAAGTTGAGGAATGGGCGCTGGCCGCGGGGCTGTCTCTTCTGAATAGGGGGACAGCCCAAACGTGCGTGCGGCGGACGGGGGGATCGGTGGTGGACTTGACGTTCGCCACCCCGGCCGCCGCGCGCACCGTGACTGGCTGGAGAGTGGAGGAGGGGGTGGAGACACTTTCGGACCACCTGTATATACGGTTCGAGGTGTCTGCCGCCCCCGGAAGTCAGGCGGCATCCTCGTCACGGGTGCGCAGTCGATTCCCGCGCTGGGCGCTCACGCGGCTCGACCTGGAGCTGGCGGAAGAGGCGGCTATCGTTGGCCGCTGGAGCCTCCCGTCTCTCGCGGGATTGGGGATAGACGAAGCGGCTGGCCGTTTCACCGACACCTGCACTGCAGTGTGCAGGGCGGCCATGCCTAGCGTCAGTCGCCCCCCCCCTAGACGGGCGGTGTACTGGTGGTCGACGGAGATTGCCGCTCTCCGAGCCGCCTGCAACGGGGCCCGTAGAGCGTACGGCCGGAGTCGACGGCGCAACCCCCGTGACGAAGAGAGGGATGACCAGCTGTATGCGGTGTACGTCCACAAACGTGTGGAGCTGCAGCTGGCCATCAGTCGGGCCAAGGAGGAAGCCTTCGAGGAGCTGGTGGAGGGCATAGATAGGGATCCGTGGGGTCGCCCGTACAAGTGGGCGCGAGACAAATTGCGTCCACAGGCGGCCCCGCTGACGGAGACCCTTCAGCCGGCTCTGCTGGAGGGGATTGTCGGGGAGCTATTCCCCGGCAATCCGCGGGGGTTTTCCCCGCCAAGAATGGCCCGACGGCCGCCTGACGAAGCGGAGGCTGATCCGCCTCCCGTCACCGACGTCGAAATGGAGGTGGTCCAAGACCGCCTCCGGACTAAGAAGAGGGCACCGGGTCCAGACGGGGTGCACGGGAGGATGCTTGCGCTGATCCTCGTGCACCTCGGAGAGAGGTTTCGGGAGCTGCTCGACCGCTGTTTGCGGGAGGGGCGGTTCCCGAAACTCTGGAAGGAGGGTCGACTCTGCCTTATTCCGAAGGGGAGCCGGCCCCTGGACTCGGCCTCGGCGGTGCGACCTCTGGTCCTGCTGAGCGAGGCTGCGAAGGCCCTGGAGAGCGTCGTGGCTTCGCGCCTCGTTCGGCACGTGGAGAACGGCCCGGGACCGCGTCTCTCTGACGCGCAGTACGGGTTCCGGGCCGAGAGGTCCACCGTGGATGCCCTCAGACGTCTACGTTCGGTGACGGAGGAGGCGGATCGGGATGGAGAGGTGACCCTGGCGACGTCGCTCGACATCGCCAACGCCTTCAACAGCATCCCGCACTGTGTAATACGGGAGGCGCTCGAGTATTTCGGAGTGCCCCCGTATCTGCGGAGGCTGTTGGGGGCGTACCTGGAGGAGCGCTTCGTCCTGTTCGAGGACAGGGGGGGTCGGATGATTCGGCGCAGCGTCGGATGCGGTGTCCCGCAGGGGTCGATTCTCGGCCCTATACTGTGGGACATCGCGTACGACTGGGTCCTGCGGTGCCGGCTTCCCCCCGGGACTGGTGTCATCTGCTACGCGGATGACACTCTGTTCACGTCCCGGGGTGCGAATTTCCGCGAGGCGGCGCGGTCGGCCGAAACGGGTCTTGCCCTATTGGTCGACCGCATAGAGAGGCTTGGGCTTCGGGTCCGATTGGACAAGACCGAAGTCCTCCTCTTCCGCGGGGCCCGGACGCGAGGACCCCCCCCAGGAGCGCGCCTCCGGGTGGGTCAGGAGGAGTTGAGGGTGAGCACCCAGATGAAATATCTGGGCCTCATCCTCGACGGACGATGGTCCTTCGGCCCCCACTTTCGCGAGTTGGGGCCGAGGATCATCAGGACGGCTGCTTCGCTCGGCCGACTCCTCCCCAACCTGGGTGGACCGAGCGAAGCAGTGAGGAGGTTGTACTCTGGCGTCTGCCGGAGTATGGCGATGTACGGTGCCCCCATCTGGGTGGACGCCCTCACCGCGACGAACAAACGCCTATTGCGTCAGGCGCAGAAGGTGATCGCGGTGAGGGTGATACGGGGGTACCGTACAGTGGCCTTCTCTGCGGCCACGGCCCTCGCGGGCGACCCGCCGTGGGAATTGGTGGCGGAGGTGCTCGCCGAAGTTTACCACTTTGTGGCAAGCAGGAGAGAAATCGGCGAGTGCCCCTCGGCGGAACTCGTGCGGCGGGTGCGCCTGCGAGCGCAAGCGGAACTCGTGCGGAGGTGGGAGGCGGACCTGGCGCAGGCAGCGTTCGGTGTCCGAACAGTGGAGGCCCTGCGTCAGGTCCTGGAGAAGTGGATGCTGAGGCGGCGTAAGCCTCTCACCTTCCGCATGACGCAGGTGCTCACCGGGCACGGTTGCTTCGGTGAGTACCTGCACCGCGTGGCCCAGAGGGAGGCCGAGCCTCGCTGCCACGACTGTGGCGAGGCTCAGGACACCGCTCAACACGTCCTTGAGCGGTGTCCCAGGTGGAGCCGGCAGCGCCAGGAGTTGGCCGCCGCGCTTGGCGGGACGGACCTGTCGCTCCCGAGTGTCGCCAACGCGATGCTCGAGAGCGACAGCGCCTGGAATGCAATGGCCTCCTTCTGCGAGGTAGTCATGTCGCAGAGGGAGGCCGAGGAAAGGGACCGCGAGGACGATCCCCTCGCGGACCCGATCCGGCGGCGGAGAGGGGGGGTGCGTCGCAGGCGCTACTTGGCGCGCCTGGAAGCGCCCCCGTAAGCGGTGGGACTGGAACAGTCCCACCCGGTGGCAGAGGTCCTCCAGGTGTCGGAGGGCCTCTGAGAGTGGTGAGTCCGGTTTCTGGTGAGAAACCGGCCAGTCGCAGAGGCGTCTTGTGCTAGTCAGATCCGAGGCGCCTCCCTGCAATGCGGCCGACGGCACCCGCAGGGGTTTAGTGGGTAGTCTGGGCCGGCTTCGGCCCAGGAGTCCCACACTCTGTGCGTAAACGCATTCCCCTGCGAAATCAAAAAAAAAAAAAAAAGGTTAGGTTAGGTTAGGTTAGGTTAGGTTAGGTTAGGTTAGGTTAGGTTAGGTTAGGTTAGGTTAGGTTAGGTTAGGTTAGGTTAGGTTAGGTTAGGTTAGGTTAGGTTAGGTTAGGTTTTTTTTTTTTTTTTTTTTTTTTTTTTATTGTTTCTCCCAGTCGTTACACCACGACTGGGAGGAGTTTATTGCCAGTAGCACTGCCACGGTTAAGACTTGGCACCCTTTTTTACATAAATTCTATTTTCTACTTATTCTAATACATTTTGTTTTGCTTACAATTCTTATAGTCTTGTTCGATTCAATCGTTTACGTCTTTTATGTACTAATCTTTATGTTACATACATTTTCCTTACAATGCATTATATTAAAAGTGTTTACTGGTATAAACTTCCTAACTAATCAATTTACGAGCTTTATGATTGTTTAATTTTGCTTCCGCATTAATGCGGAAACAAATTTGAACAATTAACAATTTTTTCCTATATTTATTTACGATTTCATAATTATTTGACACATTTTATAATACGGTGATTACATTTTACATTTACTTATTTTTGTTTACAGGTTCTAATTGTTCTGGTATTTTTATTGCCTTATTACAGATTATTTTTTTATAATTGCATGCAGATTTGACTTTGTTTACAGCGTTTTTTAATTTACATAATTCTAGAGAGACAATTTTTTTTTTTTAACTACCGTCATATTGCTTATCAAGATAAGATTGCTGGCGTTTTTAATTGTATATCTTGTTGTTACTTATGGTTTTAATCACCTTGTTCCAATTTACACAGCTTTATGGAAAAGGATTTTTAACCACTGTCATTTTCTACACTAAAGTTTACTTAAATTATTATTTGTACGTCTTGTTATTATTTACTAAGTCTTATCACATTATAAAAAACACTTCTTCTTATATACTATTTACTAGGTCTTATCACATTATAAAAACACTTCTTCATAAATACTATTTCTATAAGTCTACTGTAACATTACTGCACTGCAATTTCTTACATTACTATTTTTGAATTATGTCATTTTATTTACTGTGAGTTTTTATCTCATTATTATAATACCGTTTATGTATTACCTACATAGTCACTATATATTTACTGTAAAATTTATTTACATTGTTACTAGTTATTACCTTACTTTAGCTAGTCATTTTATTTACTGTAGTGTTTGTCCCATTTTTAAATATACATTTTATGTATTTTTTTTTTTTTTTTTAACATAAGTCTTAATTTTTTATGCTACTTATTTGTAGGTCTTATAACTTTCAGATCTATGTTTTATACTATTACTCTAATAACTACATAAGTAGCTTGTCATATACAGTTTTATGATTTGATTTACAATTTAAAATTTTACTGACCTTAAAATGCCTTGTTTTTTGTTATCCAGTCTATACATAGCCACTTCACAATCTAATATTAACACTTACACTACACAACACAACACACGCTTACACTAACTACCGCCTTTGCACCATTTAGATAAATATCTGCAGGTGCAGAGTCCTTGCTTGAGGCACTAATTTTCTGCATTGTTTTTCTTCCTGAACCCACGCTGACTCCTCAGCATCGGGTTCTTGATGTTTAACATCCCGAACTTCGATTTGGCTTCAGCGCAGGACTCCAGGGTTTATGCAGCTCATTTTTTAGCCTCAATTATAGGCTATCTTTGACCTCGCTAGAGCGTCCCATCTCTGCCTGACCTGACACTCTTGGCTAAACGCATTGTGGTTTGCATTGCCGTTTTCTTCTTTAGTGCAGTTCAGGCAGGACGGGGGCGCTCCCGCAAGGTATCTTGGACACTTTTCTTTTTTGTGATTTCCCCCACAGTGGCTGCATTTTTCAATACTTGCTGTACAATATTTTTTACCATGTCCGTACCCAAGACACACGGAGCATTGGATAACGGGAGAATAATCCCCAGCGTGTATCCGCTGCATACCGATGTGTAGTGTGCCGGCCTCGATTACCCTCCTCCAAATTATTGGTGACACCCTTAGCACTATATGGTTAAGGAGTTGATTTCGAGCTACTTTTCTGAATCTAACCTCTATCCTGAGATCTTTTGCACTAATATTATTCATTAACTTTTTATTTTGATTTTTGATACCTTTTACGATGTCGTCGTCCGAATTTTTCTTCACCACGTTTTTTAGTATTAGCAACGGATCTCGATTTTGGACCTCTTCAATTTGAAGGTGTTCTGTTTTTAATATTTTCTTTTTTAATCTATTTCTATCTTCTTCGGTTTTACATCCAACGATTATTTTTTGATCCCTAGCCTTTCTTACTTTTTCTACCCGCACATCTCCATCCTGTGCTCCGACCGCTTCCCTTATCTGATCCAGAACTTCCTCGCCAGTATATTTATTCTCTCTGGCGGTGATTATTACCGAGTGCAGGGTTTCCTGCACTAGTCGTCTCTGGCCTTTAGCTTCCTCCCTTTCCGAATTTTTAGATTTTGCCTGCATGTTGCTCTGTAGGTTGAATTTTTCTTTAAGTTCTCGGATGTTTTTGTTATTTTCTTCGATTGCTGATGCCAGTCTATCGAATCTGTCGTCGTCTGTTGTACTTTTTGGGGCTTCAGTTACTATTTTGGATGGGGTTGTCTGGGTCTCAACTGTCTTTGTGTGTTCTAATTTTTTCTTTATTTTAATTGGGGTAGTTTGCGTTTCTGTAGTTTGTTTACTTATCGAGACTGTTTGGGTTTTAACTGATTGGAGGATTGGCTTAGTGCTCTGAGGAGCGGTTTCAATGGCCTCCAAGTATAGCCTTTCAAGCTCGTTAAAAAGGGACCTTAACTCTTTGGCGTTATCGTAGTAGGCTTCAACTCTGAGGTTTGCGGTTATTTTGCCCACCTCTTCTTTGATCCTATATACTAGATCCTTATACTGTCTTTCTTTGTCACTCTTTTCCAGAGTTTCCACTGCGTTGCTGGATTTTTCGGGCATATTTCGAGCTTCGTCGGCTGAGCCGTTGGGTTTTACAGTTCTATTGTTGGTGAATTTAATCTTAGGCTTCATTTTAGGCAGAGTCATATTGTTAAAAGTAGGTTTGTAAAAGTTGTATAAATGTAAAATAAATATTTGTAAAGTCAGGGTTTAAAATCTCTAAAACTAATTCAGGTACGAGTGTGGCCGCTTGGTAGCTTCGAGTGGCTTTGTCACAATGACAATCCCCCAAGCTCCTTGGTGTTTTCGGCGGCTTCCCGGGTGTCTTCCGGGTAGTTGTTGCTCGTTCCTTCGTCACTGATGTTGGGTAGACCAGGAATGGGTGCGAACCAATCCGCAGCTCGGTTTAACTCGGAACTAAATTTTTCACGGGTCGTAATCCACCGAAATCTCCACAATCCGTGGTTTTTCCGGGTCCGTAAATTGCTGATGTCTTAGATATCAGCCTAGAGTACATTTATACACTGTTATTTAGCTAGTATTGTCAAGTTTAGAACTAAAATTAAAAATTTTTTACTGGGAGCTGCTCGGGACGCGTCCGCACTCGACCGCGGCTCGAACAAGACTGGGGGTTAGGTTAGGTTAGGTTAGGTTAGGTTAGGTTAGGTTAGGTTAGGTTAGGTTAGGTTAGGTTAGGTTAGGTTAGGTTAGGTTAGGTTAGGTTAGGTTAGGTTAGGTTAGGTTAGGTTAGGTTAGGTTAGGTTAGGTTAGGTTAGGTTAGGTTAGGTTAGGTTAGGTTAGGTTTTTTTTTTTTTTTTTTTTTTTTTTTTTTTTTTTTTTTTTTTTTTTTTACGACTACCATCAACTATCTAGTTGTGTTGATGCCTATTCTAACTTGAGCCTTTTCCATACCAGTTCTATCTTTTATTCCTCTCGTACTTGCATACTTCATCCTTACCTGTCATTCTTCGTCTTTTATACTATCTACGGGTGGGATGCCCGTCTAGTTTATCTATTCTTCTCATATCTTTTATTTGTCTTATGTTTCGTGTGTGGGTAATAATACACTTTCTCTTTTCTTTTATTTTACAGTTCGTTACACTTTTCTTAATAATACTTAATACTACATTTCATGTTGTTTATAAATTTTCCATTCTTCGAATACATTTGTTTGTACTAATGTTCTATGTATGGGTAATATTAAACTTTCACTTTTTATTTTGTAATCTGTTACATTTTTCTTAACATTACTTAATATTACATTCTATTTTATTACAATTCCACTTATTTCTATATTTACTCTAATTTAACATCTATTTATATTTGTAACAATTTTCTTACATTTTATACTAAAACAGTTTTTTGGTTCATGGTGTGCTATAATATGCATACGATATTATGCCATCATGTTTTTCTTGCCGTTCCTTTTATTAACTATATTGGTTATCTCTACACAGAATTTCAGAAAATTGCTGACCTGTTTACCTTTTATTATGTCTGGTAGTGAGTTTTTTTCTATTTTACATCCTAGCTCAGTTTCTAAATTTGCTCTTTGACGGCCAAAAACCGGGCATTCAGTAAGTAAATGCAGTACCGTTTCTTCTTCGCTGGGATCGCAGATGCACGAGGGGCTCCCGCGACACTTGAATCTATGCAAGTATCCCGCGAACCCCCCGTGCCCTGTTAATATTTGCGTCAGTTGACCTGTCGGCTTTATCTGTCTTACAGTTTTATAGGCCGCTGACGCCACGGGGAAGAAAATTTTAGTTGTGCTTGCGGTCTTGCCCACTCTGTACCTCTCGTCCCACTCGCGAATCGAGTCCAAACGTAGGATTCGCTTCACGTGCGAGACTGGACACAGGTCATACTTTGCCTTGGTTTTGGAATTCACAGCAGCATCCTTTGCCAGCCCATCTGCCCTTTCGTTACCCTCCAGCCCCGCGTGCGCTTTGACCCAATACAATTTAATTGTTTTGTTCTGGTGGAATATCTTTTGCATGCTATTCCTCGTTTCCACTGCTAGTGGATGGAGGGAACTCGGGTTCACCACGGTCATCAGGGCCGACATGGAGTCGCTGTAAATTCCAAAATCATTGGCTTTATGAGCTTTGATTCTCCCCACGGCTTCACGTATCGCCAGGAGCTCAGCCTGGTAAACCGAGCAATATGACGGCAGACAAAGCTTTGATTTTCCGGTTTCCACCCCGCCCTCCCAGATGGAGAACGCGGCGCCCACCTTCCCATCAATTTTGCTGCCATCTGTGTAGATTTGAACAGAGGATTCCCTGCTCTCGTCCACTTGTTGCTGGTTCACCAGGCTGGAGTATTCGAGGTCGAGCCGCTCCGCCGGATGGGGCGCCTCAGTCGCTGGGGCCAATCGCTCGATCTCCCTGTCGCCCAACCCCGGTATGGGTGCCCCCCTTTTGATCCTGTATAACGAGGCTACCTCGCGTACACGCAGATCAAGGGGAAGCAATCCAGCTAACACAAGGGCCGCGTTGAGGGAGACCGTGCGGTAGGCTCTACTGATCTTTTGGGCAAAACCGCGCAACACAGTATTCAGCTGCTTTTTAATACCTACCCTTTTCACTACTGGTGCCCAAACACTGGCACCATAAAGGATAATAGGCTCAATTGTTGCCTTATAAATGGTGCGTATTATTTCGGGGTTTAGGCCCCAGCTAGTTTTTGCCGCCTTAGCTAGATGTTTATATATTCCGATGGCTCTCCTACAGATATTGCTAACATGTTTTTTGAAAGTTAATTTAGCGTCTATTGTTACCCCTAGCAATTTCATTTCTCCTACCATTTCCACATTTCTCCCGTTCATGCTCAGACGCGGGACGTCGAATTTTTGCTTTTTCGTTATCACCATCGCTTTAGTCTTATGTGCAGCGAATTTCAGCTTATTATCTGTTCCCCACGCCTGAACAAGCGCGAGAGCCTCCCTGGCTTGGGTTTCTATCTCGATGGCGTGATTGCCGTCAAAGATCAGGATCACATCATCTGCAAAGGCCTGTACGCGTGTTCCTTTGCCTTCTAGTTCTTTTAGGAGGGGGTCTAAAAGCAGGTTCCAGAGTATTGGGCCTGCAATGGATCCCTGGATGCATCCTTTTGTTGGTTTGACGGTTTTTTCCTGTCCGCCATATCTTACAGAAACCTTCCTGTTTTGTAGATAGCTGTCGAGAATCCTTCTGATACCTATCGGGCAACACTCCTCAGCGAGTCTGAGCACCACCGCCGGCCACCAGGCGTTGTCGAAGGCCCCCTCTATGTCCAGTGACACCACCGTGACGATTTTCTTTTCAGCGAGTTTGGTTCTTACGTGTTCCATCAGGGCATAGAGGGAGTCTTCGGTACTCCTCTGCGGCGTGAATCCGTACTGGTGCTTGCTCATTCTCGGAAGGAGGTGATGCTTCAGCCGTGCGACCACCATTTTTTCCAGTATTTTACCCAATATTGGCAGTAGGCCAATAGGTCTGTAAGCTTTTGGGGTCGTGTAGGCATCCTTTGCTGGCTTCTTCAAGACAATGACTACGGCCTCTTTCCATTGCGTGGGAAAATGGCTACACGCCAGGCACACATTCATAAGGGCCAGAAAGAGATCTGGGTCCCTTCCTATTACCCTCATGCAAATGTCTGCCGTGAAGCCATCCACCCCTGGAGCCTTCTTGGGGTTGAAAGATTCGGTCGCCGCCTTTAGTTCGGCTTCTGTGAATGGTTGTTCGCAATTGTTTTGGTCACTCGCATTAACATTTTTTGCTTTTGTTCTAGAGTCTCGGTGTTTGGCGTTATCTTCGCTCTCCGAGTCTTTCTGGTAGAACGTATTAGCAAGCAGTTCGGCCGACTCTCTCATCGTTAGGCTCTTGCCTTCCTTTTGCAATGGTACGTCCTCCTCTCTCTTTGACGTCTTCATTAGGACCCTGTATATACCGTCCCAGACGGTCTCTTTCTCCTGTTTGCCGCAGAACTCTCGCCAGCTATCCACTTTTGCCTCCTTTACCTTGTCTTGATATTCTTTTTTGTTTTTCAGGTATTCATCGACTACAGCTGCTCTACGGACGGGTGCTGCGTTCCGGATCCTGTTTTTCAAGGTTGTGACCTTGGCTTTCAACACTGCCAACTCGTCGGACCACCACGGTGAGGTAAGTACTTCTTTATTCTTCTTTTTAGGTATTGCGTGTGTACAGGCTTCTGTAACTATTGCAGTTATTTTTTCTACCATGCAATCTATTTCCTCCTTATTTTTAATTTGGTTTACCACTGTTGCCGAAATATTGTTTTCTAATTTCAATTGATCTAGTTTCTCAAAGAATTTTTGCCAATTAGCTTTTTTTGTATTATAACGCCTAGTGGTTCTTTGAATCTCTATCCCTTTAGAATTTTGCAGTCTCACCTGAAAAGTTATTCCATTGTGGTCCGAATCGATGAAATCTTCGTCAATCTCCCAACCTTCGATCCTCCCGAGCACCCCCGCCGTACATGCCGTTATATCGACGAAGCTCGTATACCTCTTCCCGTTTCTGATAGTATCAAAGGTGGGTATACTGCCTGCATTCAAGACATTTAGGTCCATCTCGTTTAGTGCACTTGCCATCTCAATTCCCCTACTATCTATTATAGGGCTGCCCCACCACGAGCTCTTCGCATTTGCGTCTCCCCCTATTATGGCATGTGCTGGCCTCAGTTGGTTCATGATCTTTTTTATTTGGTTTAAGTATGGCGTTATGGGTACGTTCGGTTCGAAGTAGTACGATACTACCACCATCCTCCAGGCCACAGTTGCTATCTCAATCACAACAATATTCTTTGTCGTCAACTCTGGATATTGCGTGACTGCGACATCTCGATTGAAGACAGCTATTGCTGCCTTGTTTTTGCCTGCGTTGTTACTGGTGTCCTGGAAGATTCTCACGCCCCTTCTACCCTTCATCACTGTGTTTTCGCCAACATAAGGCTCCTGGAGAAGCGCTACGTCCATTTTTCTTTTTCCGGCCTCTATTAGCAGCTCCTCGGTTGCCAATTGCTTTCTTTGGAGGTTCGCTTGCGCGAACTTGTAGTTCCTTAGGCTGCCCTTAGCAATAGGCTACACTTGATCGAGCTATGGCATCCCATTTCTGCCTAATTGGGCATTCGGAGTCGAAGGCGTTATGGTTGGTAACCGCATATTTGGCCTTGTTGCAATTTCGGCAGTTTGGAGGGGCTCCGTCCGTTGATTCCGGGCACTCTGTCTTTAGGTGCGGTCCTCCGCAGTGGCTGCATAAGTCCGCCGGTTCAGTGCAGATACGCTTACCATGCCCAAAGCCAAGGCAGCGTGTGCACTGTATCAGCGGGGTCTGGTCTTCCACTTTTATGCGCTGAATATCTATACTGACCACACCTTTAGTTGTCGCCCGTTGCCATAATTTCGGGGAAACCCTGATGACAATATGGGATACATGTGGGTTCCTCAGCTTGCGCCTGTAGCGGAATTCAATTTTTTCTTCTTCCTTCCCTAAGCCGGTAAACAAGTCCCTATTTTGGTTTTTCAAGGCCGTAACGATATCTTCGTCCGAATTGACATTAAAGACGCCCTTTAGGATTAGCAGTGGATCCTTATTTTTAGCTTCATCTACATTCAAGTGCTCCTTTTCTTTTTCCAACTTATTCTTCAGCTTTTCCCTTTCCTCTTTCGTACCTACCCCAATTATTACTTTTCTATCTTTGGCTTTCCTTACATTTTTAACCTCGATCCAACCTTCCTTGGCATCAACGGCTTTCCTCACTCTTTCCAATATCATATCTCCCGTTTCTGTGTCGTCTTTTGAGGTAATTACGACTGAGTGAAGAGTCTCCCTAGTCGCCATTTTTGCTTTAAGAGCGCCAAGAGGAGGACCCGCCACCACGTTAGCGTAGGAAGCCGCGGTCGCTCCTTCTAGCGCCTCCTTATGCCTGGCCATTTGCTCTCTCAACTCAGTCATATTTTTATTGCTCTCTTGCAAGAGTCTAGTATGCTCCTCCATTTTTTGCACGTAAGTACTCATTGCTTCGTTTGTCGCTACAGTGGAGCCAGATCCCTGGGAAGAAACTCCCTTGCTTGGCGTTTCCTTTTTCTTGTTTGCGCTAAGTGCACCTTTTCTTTCTGTTTCAGATTCCAGAACAAGTTTGCAGAACCTACGAAGAGCCTTTACCACCTCCATCTTGATTGTACCTTTTAGGTTTCTTGCATTATCAAGATGGGTTATGGCGTGATTAAGAAGGCCCCTAGCTTCCACCGTTCTGCAACCCCCTTCAGGCGGTGCTTTGGTGTATATCTCCGCAAAGACCTCCTTCTCCTTTGAGATCGCTGTCTTTGTATCTACGGGGCCGGCCCGTTTCGTTATTTTGCTTGCTGCCGTGGCGTTTGTCTGAGGGCTTACACTCTTACTCTTGCCCTCAAAATGACTCTTCATTTTGTCCACGCTCTGTCTTCCACTGTCGACTGTTTCTCGTGACACAGGTTTGCACGGGGATCTCGAGACAAACATTTTGATGGTATGAGTCAAGGTATATAAGGGTTTGTATAAGTGGTATACTTATATACCGTCTAATAAAATATAAATAAAAAATATAAAAATAAAAGCAATAAAATAACTTAATATATAAAATACCAAATAAAAGGCAAAAGGTCAACAATAACACACTATCCGTGTAGAGTCAACTTGATAGGGTCGGCGTATAATCAGTATACAGGACTATTTGTCATAATATCGTATAATCAATTTGATTTTGTCAGATTAAATAGACTCTACTCTGACTGTAGATTTGTTGCGTACTAAAACCAGTGTTTGGCAGTGTCAGATACTCTTTATTTTATACAATTGAATTTCTCAAATTTAATAAATTTTTAAAGTGCTCTACATAGAGTACGACTTTAGCGTCAAGATAGTAACTAACAATACCATAAATCATAAATGTCAAATAGCAGACAAAATTAATGTGACTACTTTGTCTGAGCTCTAGGTAGAGTTCCAGGGTGTACGTGCTCTATAAATCAGAGCGCGTATCTTAAAATATTGAAAGCAAAAAATTTTTTCCTTAACTCTACTTGGACTCTACCTAGAGTCGTTCACGTGGTCTCGTTAGAGAGCCGCCGTCGAGCCCTATATACCACAAAAAGTCCCGACTCTGTAGCCCCAACAGGAGCCGAGATATGCCCGGTTTAGTTTTTCCAATATGGCGGACAAAATGGCCGCCGTATTTTGAAACCCCTATATCTCCCCCAATATTGGTCCTACAGACTCGGGAATTTCTCCACTATGGTCGTCTTCACCCACCCTACCGAACTACAACCCCGACTCGGAAAAATAAATTTTTCCGCCACCCAAAATTTTTCTAAGTCGAAGTGCGTTTTTAGGGGTAGGGGGATGAAACTCCGTCCAAATGATAGTGGAGGGTACGAAGGGTAACGCTCTAGTCGTTACCGTGGGGGGGGTTTAAGGGGGGGGGACCAGGATAAAAATATTATTTTTGTCCTACGACCCCTAGTTTCCGAGATATCCGGGTTACAAGGTTATGGGGAGCTAGGGAGGGAAAACCATACGTTTAAAAACGAATCTTCTCCCTTCCTATTGATCTTAAAATTTTTACTAAAGGCTTAAGTTGACCAAATTATTGATGTTTGCAAGTTTATATAATTTTGAGTTTATAATTCCATAAGGGTTGCTTACAATTAATTCCTAAATAAGGGGGATGAAAAGTTGACGACGGTAAAAAACTTCAATTGCTTGCTTCGGCTGTTCCAAATGCTCCAAAAATTTGGGAAAAATTTACAGAGGTTCAGGATTAACCAAACTATTTTTTGAAATTTTTTCCCGCGGGGTAGGTCAAACTAGGGTTGAAACCCGGATATCCCGGAATTCCGACACTCCCGTGGTTTTTAACATAAGCGCCCCGTGTGAGGGCTTGTTTTAACGGGAATTTGCCCACGAATTTAATTATAATTTTTAAAATATTTATTTTCTTAATAATTTTCTGAAATAATACCAAAAAACACAAAATAATAGGTTATAAAATCAATAAAATTACTAGTGGCCACAATATAGTCCGATTACAAAAATTTTTTCTTGTAGAATATTCTACTTGTCGGTGCCTCTCCAGATTCTGTGTCGTCCGTCCCCTCCAGATGTTCCTTAGGGATGCACGTGTCGGGCACGTGTATCCTTACCAACTTAAAAAATTTGTAATTCGACAACCCTGTTTCAGAAAAATCTGAAAATCAGTAGGCTTATAGCAGAGTCTTCAAACTTAATTTTGAAGTAATAAAATTTAGGGGTTGTCGATTTGGTTTCCGAGTTTTTGGGGGTTAAAGTCCGGATAACATAAAAACCTTAATTACTTGTCAGGGGATGGTCCGATTTTGACACTCGATACGTCGTTGAATAGGGCTCGACGTCCACTATCCCGGGCCGCTTCCAGAATCTTCCTAAGTCTTCCCGTTTTTCTTCCCAATTAAGGTTAGAAACGTGGTTTTCGGTTGTAACTCAGGAACCCCTGGGCAGAAAAATCCAAAAATCACCAGGGCTGTAGATCTCCCAAAGGCGCTCCGAATAGCAGTCCAAGACACGTGGGGTATCGATCTCGTTTCCGAGATATCCGCGTTTGAAGGTTCAAATTTTTTAGGTTAGTCACTTTTTCCCGTATATAATTTCTCCCCAGGGAGATTTTTGAAAATAAACTTCACCAGCACTTCACAATCACAATTACGCGTATTTTGACGTATTACTTGTTTAAATACGACGATTTTTGCCCTTTTTCGATAATTTTCGAGCGCGGAGCGGCTTAAAATCGTGGCGTTCGTGACGGCGGTCAGAGCGCAACTGGTTAGGTTAGGTTAGGTTAGGTTAGGTTAGGTTAGGTTAGGTTAGGTTAGGTTAGGTTAGGTTAGGTTAGGTTAGGTTAGGTTAGGTTAGGTTAGGTTAGGTTAGGTTAGGTTAGGTTAGGTTAGGTTAGGTTAGGTTAGGTTAGGTTAGGTTAGGTTAGGTTAGGTTAGGTTAGGTTAGGTTAGGTTAGGTTAGGTTAGGTTAGGTTAGGTTAGGTTAGGTTAGGTTAGGTTAGGTTAGGTTAGGTTAGGTTAGGTTAGGTTAGGTTAGGTTAGGTTAGGTTAGGTTAGGTTAGGTTAGGTTAGGTTAGGTTAGGTTAGGTTAGGTTAGGTTAGGTTAGGTTAGGTTAGGTTAGGTTAGGTTAGGTTAGGTTAGGTTAGGTTAGGTTAGGTTAGGTTAGGTTAGGTTAGGTTAGGTTAGGTTAGGTTAGGTTAGGTTAGGTTAGGTTAGGTTAGGTTAGGTTAGGTTAGGTTAGGTTAGGTTAGGTTAGGTTAGGTTAGGTTAGGTTGGGGTGCAGGGCAGAGAACCTCCTCGAGTGCCCGGTCCTTTGAAAGCTTTGCATTCTCACTTGATCCCAAGGATCCGGTGAGAGGGCGGGCTGACAAGGGATTCGGGACGGTGCACCCTGGGTGACAGTTAACAACTCCCTGGTAGTCGGGGTCTTGTTGACTGTCGGCCAATTTCTGCCAACTGCCCACTCCACCGCCGTCTATGATGAGACGGCGAATGGATGTGGGTCTGGGGGACGGGCGTGGTCCATTTATGGGCCACGTCCGATTTGGGGAGGGGGCCGAAAGGCCATTTGAGGGGGCCGCAAGGCCATGGCTGGAGGGCGTCGTGGTAGAATGCTAACGCGACCCCATGGCGCCCTCAACAGCCGGTGCGGAAACGCCGGAGGGGTTTTAGTGGGTATTCCGGGCTGACTAGCAGCACGGCGAGTCCCACACTTTGTGCGTAAATGCATTTCCCCTCCGTTAACAAAAAAAAAAAAAAAAAAAAAAAAAAAAGGTTAGGTTAGGTTAGGTTAGGTTAGGTTAGGTTAGGTTAGGTTAGGTTAGGTTAGGTTAGGTTAGGTTAGGTTAGGTTAGGTTAGGTTAGGTTAGGTTTTTTTTTTTTTTTTTTCTTTTTTTTCGACTACCACCACAATGAAATTGGTGCCTATTCTATACTGCGCCTGTTTCCATACCATTTCTCGCATTTACTACCATCTCGTACTGACATACCGCATCCTTACCTTTCATTCATCTATCATTCATGCCTATTTACGGGTGGGACTCCCGTCTATTTACTAATCTAGATATTATGTTTTTCAATTTTATTTTACTAAATTTCTATAGTGGGGTACTAAATACAGAAAGACATTATCTATTTATTTGGTTACAATTTGTTGGTTACAATTTTCTTAAGTCTATTTCTTATCAACTGGTGTGCATGCTTTACCATTTTACATTTTTGCTTATATATTACTTATTATCTATGTTACATTTGTTTGGACATTTACCCTTGTACATGTTTATTATTATCTAAATTCATTTTATTTTCTATGTTTTGTTTTTACGGATTTACATTTTCTACTTCTGTACTTTTATGGTATACTATAATATAATTACTATATATTAAGATATCATAATTTATTACTGTGACGTTTATTTACTATTTCTACTATTTTTGTGCAGTAATCTATAAATCTGTTGCATTCTTTACTCTTCACTATGTTCGGTAGAGTCTCAATTGTTAATTTAAGGTTTATCTCCTGTTCCAGTTCATACCTGCTCTTTGCAAAAATGGGGCACTCAATCAGAATGTGGGGTATTGTCTCGGCGACTTCATCGTCGCACGTGCACGAAGGCTCCGCGCGGCACTTGAACCGATGCAGGTACCCCGCGAAGCCTCCGTGGCCCGTTAGCGCCTGAGTCACTCTACCGCTTATTTTCATTTTCCGTATGGTCCTGTAAGCCTCTGACGCGGTCGGAAAGAACAGCTTAGTTACGCTAGCAGTCTCGCCACTATCAAAGCGGCGATCCCAGTCTTCCAGGGTCGTTTGTCGCAGGACATGTTTAGCGTGCGACACTGGACACATGTCGTAGTCTGCCTTTCTTTTGGAACCCCCAGCGGCCTCCTTCGCCAGTTGGTCGGCTCTCTCGTTCCCCTCGAGTCCCGCATGGGCTTTTACCCAGAACAATTTTACTGTCTTGTTCTGTAGAAATGCGTTTTTTATGTTATTTCTAGCGGTTATGGCTAGTGGGTGAAGGGAATTCGAGTTAGCGACCGTTAGCAAGGCTGACATAGAGTCGCTGTAGATTCCAAAAGAAGAGGCGCTAAGTGTCGTGACTCTCCTCGTAGCTTCGCATATCGCCAGGAGCTCAGCCTGGTAAACCGAGCAATACTCCGATAGACAGAGCCTGACTGGTCTGGATTCGGCTCCGTCTCTCCAAATGGAGAGTGCGGCACCGACCCCCCCGCCAACCTTGCTGCCGTCGGTGTAGATTTGAACATCAGAATTGATGTTCTCGTCCACCTGTTGCTGGTTTAGCAGGCTGATAAACTCCAGGTCGATACGCTCCACTGGATGAGGGGAGCCAATGACAGATGCCACACGCTCGATCTCCCTGCCCGCAAGTCCCGGCACTGGCGCCCCCCTCCTGATCCGGTACAGTGAGGCAGCCTCACGTATCCGAAGATCAAGCGGGAGCAAACCAGATAGCACCAGGGCCGCGTGCAGCGATACCGTACGATAGGCCCTACAAATTTTTTGGGCAAAGCCCCGTTGAACAGCGTTCAGTTGCTTTCTAATATAGGTTTTTTCCGCAGCATCCGACCAGATGCTGGCAGCGTATAATATTACAGGTTCTACGGTTGCTGTGTATATGATGCGTGTGATCTCAGGATTCAGACCCCAATCTGTTTTTGCGGCCTTTGCAAGTCTTCGGTAAATCCCCAAGGCTTTTCCGCAGACATAGTTCACGTGCCGCCGGAAGGTCAATTTCTCGTCAATTATAACGCCCAGTATTTTGATTTCGGCCTCCATGCTGACGTCGACGCCCCCCATGCTGATTCGTGGTGTGTCATATTTTATTTTTCTCGTGATTACCATCGCTTTGGTTTTCTGTGGTGCGAATTTTAGCTTGTTTCCAGCACCCCACGACTCAACAAGGGCAAGCGTCTCACCAGCCTGGGCCTCTATCTCACGGGCCACTTCACCGTCAAGCACCATGACGATATCGTCCGCGAAAGCCTGAACGTAGACACCCATATCCTCCAGTCTGTGCAGGAGTGGGTCCAACAACAAGTTCCACAGGATCGGTCCCGCAATCGATCCCTGAACGCATCCCTTGGTGGTGTTTGCCGTCCTTTCCGCTCCCCCATATCTGATCGTCACCTTCCTATCTTTTAGGTAGCTGTCCACCATTTTCCTGAGGTTGATTGGGCAGTTTTCCTCTGCCAATCGGAGCACTATGGCTGGCCACCAGGCGTTGTCGAACGCGCCTTCTATGTCCAGGGATATCAACGTTATTATCTTCTTCTTTTTTAATTTGTCGTCGATATGTTGTTTCAAGGCATAGAGCGCGTCCTCCGTACTCCTCTGTGGCATAAACCCATACTGACGAGTACTCATTTTTGGCAGAAGAAAATGCTTCAACCGTGCGACCAACATTTTTTCTAAAATTTTGCCCAATATCGATAGTAGGCCTATTGGCCTATATGATTTGGGCAAGGTGTACGATTCCTTTCCTGGCTTACGGAGCAGGATAACCAAGGCCTCTTTCCACTGTTTGGGAAAACAGCTCAGGGCCAGACACCTGTTCATAAGCTCGAGAAAGAGATCGAGATCTCCCTCTATCACCCTGAGACAGATGTCAGCCGTAAAGCCGTCTATACCGGGTGCTTTTTTGGGGTTGAATGAAGCTGCTGCGGATTTCAGCTCAGCCTTAGTGAACGGAGGGTCCCATATTTCGTTCTTATGCTCTTGTCCATTCACCACTTTAGCTTTCCTCCTCGCTGCTCTATGTTGGGCGTTTTCGCCTTCCTCATTATCTTCTGGGTAAAATGTTTCCGCCATTAGATGTATAGAGCCTTCCATATCAAGCGCCTTCCCATCTCTTTGTAGAGGGGTGTCTTCTTGTCTTCTTGTTGTCTTGTTAAGCACCCGGTAAATCCCCTCCCAAACTGTCTCGCGCTCCTGCTTGCTGCAGAATTCGCGCCAGCTCTCCGTTTGGGCCTTTACCACCTCATTCTCATATTTGTCTTTCTGTTCCAGGTATTCACCGACGACGGCGGCTCTACGGTGAGGCGCCGCATTGCGGATCCTGCTTCGGCGTCTGGCAACTTCGGCTTTCATCTCGGCGAGTTCTTCGGACCACCACGGTAAGGTAATTTTCTCATTTTTCTTTACCTTTGGGATTGCTGCTTCGCAGCTCTTTGTGATTATTGTGTTTATTATATCTACTGTTTTCTCTAACTGTATTACATTTTCGATACCTTTAATTCTTGCTTGTGTTATGTTTTCGGAATTTTTTAACTCTAAAAATTTTTCCTCAAATAAATGCCAATTTGCCTTCCTGGTGTTATATCTCCTAGTACTTCTTTCAACCGTGATTCCCTTTGATTTCTTTAGCTTTAGATTAAATATTATGCCGTTGTGGTCCGAGCTCACCAAGTTCTCCACTACTCTCCAGTCGTCCACCAGACTAATGGCCTCCGCCGAGCACGCCGTTACATCGATGAAGCTCTGGAACCTCTGTCCGTCCCTAATAGTGTCAAAAGTCGGGACCAACCCTGTGTTTAGAACGTGGAGTCCCATCTCGTTCATTACGCCCGCCATTTCTGTCCCTCTGTGGTTGTTTTTCGGGCTGCCCCACCACGTATTTTTAGCATTTGCGTCGCCACCCATTATTAGATATCTAGTTTGGAGTGTGTCCGCGACTGTTTTGAGCTGCTCTATATATTGTGTGATGGGCTTGGTTGGCTCAAAGTAATACGATACGACCGCAATCTTCCAAGCCAGTGTCCGAATTTCCACTACTACTATATTTTCAGTGGTTAGCGTTGGATGTTGGGTTATTTCCAGGTCGGAGTCGAAGACTGCGATCGCTGCCTTTACTCTACCAATATTCGATCCACTGGCCTGGAAGATGCGGACCCCCGCTCTGCTTACCATGCCCAAGTCTGCCACAACGTGTGGCTCCTGGATAAGGGCAACTGCGATTTTCCGGTTTGTTGCCTCGACGAACAGTTCGTTAGTGGCCAAGATTTTCTTCTGTAGGTTCGCTTGTGCGAACCTATAGAAGTTTTGTCCGCCGTGGCTGCCCTTAGCAATACGCCACAGTCGAGCGGGCTATGGCGTCCCATTTCCGTCTGATTGGGCATTCGGTATCGAAGGCATTGTGGTCGGTTACCTCATAGTTAGAGTTTTTACAGTTACGGCAGCATGGAGGGGCCCCCGCCATCGATTCTGGGCACTCTGCCTTTAGGTGCGGTCCGCCACAGTGGCCGCATAAGTCCGCCGGCCCAGTGCAGATACGCTTTCCGTGCCCAAAAGCAAGGCAGCGCGTGCACTGTACCAGCGGAGTCTGGTCCTCCACCACGATGCGCTGGAGGTCTATCCTAACCGCTCCTCTTGCTATTGCCCGCTGCCACAGTTTTGGGGAAACCCTAATGATGACGTGGGATTTGTGGGGATTTCTCAGCTTGCGTCTGTATCTAAACTCTATATTTTCTTCTTCCTTCCCTAGTCCATCGAATAAGTGCCTGTTTTGATTCTTCAGAGCCTTCTCGATGTCATCATCCGTATGGTAATTAAGGACGCCTCTCAGAATCAATAAGGGATCTTTATTCTTGGTCTCTTCCACTGTAAGGTGTTCCTTCTCTCTTTCCAACCTTTCCTTCAATTTTTCTCTCTCCTCTTTCGTGCCTACCCCTATTATTATCTTCCTATCTTTGGCCTTTCTCACCCTTTTCACCTCTATCCATCCTTCTTTAGCGTCCACTGCTTTCCTCACCCTTTCCAGCACTTTGTCCCCAGTGTCTGCATCGTCTTTAGATGTTATCACCACCGAGTGAAGGGTCTCTCTGATTGGCGAGTTTATTTTTGGAGCCCCTAGAGGGGGACCAGCCGCTACGTTTGCGTAGGTAGCCTCGGTCACACCCTTCAGGGCCTCCCTGTGCCTAGCCATTTCATCCCTCAACTCGGCCATGTTTCTTTTACTCTCTTCCAGGAGCCTGGTGTGCTCTTCTATTTTCTTAGCGTAGGTGTTCATCCCTTCTTTGGTCGCCTCAGTAGAGCCAGGGTCCCGGGTTTCGACCACTTTGCTTGGTGTTTCTTTTTTCTGAGCCGAACCAAGAACACCCTTTCTCTCTGATTCGGCATCCAGGACCAGTCTGCAGAATCTATGGAGAGCCTTCGCCACCTCTTGCTTGATGGTGGTTTTTATGTTTCTAGCGTTTTCCAGGTGGGTGATGGCGTGTTTGAGAAGGCCCTTTGCCTCTATTGATCTACATCCCTTTTCAGGTGGTGCCTTTGAAAAAATTTCTGCGTAGACCTCTTTATCCCTGGGGATTGACGTCTTAGTTTCCACGGGGCCGGCCCGCTTCGTTAATTTACTGGTCGTAGGGGTCGCTTGGGGGCTTACGCTTTTGCTCTTGCCCTCAAAATGGACCTTTATTTTGTCTACGCTCTGCCTTCCGCTTTCCACTGGTTCTCGCGACACAGGTTTACATGGGGATCTTGAGACAAACATTGTGGCAGTATGAGTCAGAGTATACAAGATTTGTAAAAGTATTATATCTGTATACTGTCCAATAAAAGTAAAGAAGTGAAAAAATTTCAATAGAAGTTTCAAAATTAATAATTAGGTTTACCAATAAGTAAATCGTCTATTTATATAATTAATAGCGCAATCTACGCTATTTGTCCTTATACTAGTTTAGTTTAAAAGTAAACACACTCCAGAGCGATTCTGGTAGTTAAATACAGTAATAAAATAAGAATAAAATAATAGTTCAGGGTGAAGTAACTTAGTAGCTCTATATAGAGTTTATTTAATTGTATAGGGACCTTGATTTATCCCCCTGGCTTCCAGAATAGTTTTTTACAGAGTTTTCTCTAGACTCTATATGTCGGTGACTCTATATAGAGTCAGTCTCTATGTTGCTCGGAAGAGCTCCTGTTGTCTATGACTATTCTGAAAACCCCAGGCTTCTACGACCTCGGACAGCCAAGATATGGGATTTTTTGGTAAAAACAAAAGGGGACAAGATGGCTGCCAAGGCTCAACCCCGACCGGACCCCCGCAGGAACACAGCGCCGAGCGTGCTGAGACCCACAGTCCAAGTCCCAAGTCCCTACGACGACCAGGGCCGGAGATATAGGCGCTCAAAGTTTTGCGACGTTGCCGACCCAACTATAAGCTACCTCTTAATTATCTCCGAAACTAGACGCCGCAGATACACGGTACAAGGGACCTTTCTGGTCGTCGCGACGCCCCGGACAATCTTCCGGCGTCAGCCCAACCGAAATTTCTGCCTAGGATTTCCGCAAACAAAATTCTGTTCGAAGGGGCCCTCAGCACTAGTCTATGATGTTTTCATTCTATGTTAAGTACTGAAACACACTCCCAGGTGGCGCTACCTGTATGTAAAAAATTTTTTATGAGATTTCTTTCTGCTACTGGCCCAGTTATATATTCTAGCTTACACAAGCTTTGATTTTGAATTTTGGTTAAAAGGAAAAGAGAAATAATAAATTTTTTATTGAAATTTTTCGAAAAATGAGAAAATTTTGATTCTTTTAATTAATTTTAACTAAGAAATTTCCAAACATTAAATATGGGCGGCCAAAACTATTTATTAATCGAATATAAAAAAGTTTTTACATAAAAAGTTACACTTTATTCACCTATGTAGTGTCGAAACTCACTACGAGGTGGCGCTGTGTGTACAATTTTTTGGTTTGAGTGACCCCTCTTGGTGTAAGCGAAGTGAAACAAAATGAAACAAAATTTTTCTCGATTCACTTCCCTCAATTAAAAATTCACAGTAAATTAACCCTTTGAGCTAAAATTACCATTTTTGGGCCAAAAATAGTCAATTAAATTGCCTACAGATCCCACCTCTTATCTATCCCGCAGGACTCCCGGCTCCCGGCGCAGGCCGCCTCAAAGTTGGCCTTCCTCAGGATTCGTGGAGAAAATCAGCTGTAGCAGGCGTTCGGGGGGCAGTGGGAACACCGTACAGGCGCCTCCAGCTCCCTCCCGGCTCGGCGCGTCGACCTCCGGAGCGGCAGCAAGCGAATCCCGAGGGTTCGGCTGGAATCGGCAGAAAACTGCTGATTGGCCGAACTGGTTCTCTCGCTGTAGCTCCTTCACCCGACGTCGCAGGGTCCCGAAACCTGGTTTGTGGCTGCTCCTAATAACGGCACACCTTTCGCAACACAATCAGAGCACGCACCGCTATTCCCACAGGCACAGGAAGACGCGAAAGACGGAAACCCTATCGTCCCGGGCACTCAGAAGGCTGCAGAGAAGGTTTGGCTGCTCCGATTTTGATGGTTCCGGCTTTCCCTGATGGTCCAAAGTCCCGGGCGTCTCCCTCCGGGGAGGGGTTGTCCCAGCTATCGGGGTTCCGCCGCGTAAAGCTAAAAACCGCTGATTGGTTGAGAGCTTTTTTGCATGTATCTCCTTCCCTGCAAGTCGGATGCTCCCGGTTTTTTGGTGGGTGGCCTCACCCAATAGCACCCACAGGATGATGTATGAGCCGGAGTCCTCCTGGTCTTCCCGGACGCGCAAAAGCTCCTGGAATGGCGGATATCTGGGACTTTTCACGTCCGCCCGAATTCCCCGCTCACTGGAGAGCCGCAGTCTCAGTTCCCCCCGGTGTGACCTATATCAACCTGGCGGCCAAAGACAGGAGAGTCGGGATTTAGTATTGCCAATATGCCACTTCCTGTCAATTAATGGCTTAGGGCCGCCAAGTTAACTCTGCGGTTGAGGCCGCTAAAGATACCACTCCAGCTCCACTAATGCTGATCCAGAAAATCCTAAATTTTTACAGGCAACACGTACGATGACCACAAACACTTCCACAGTTTTAGTACGTAAAGTTCCCGATAAGTTTCGAGACTTTTGTGGATCTAACCTCACAACAACGACTGCAAAAAATCCTTGTTCTCGCGATAACTTCCCGTAGCACACTTAGATTTAAAAAATTTTTTCACCTTTAGGAAGCACTCGTTAGCGCGAATGTAAAGATATATTGCACTTATATATTTGCACTCAAGACACTATTTTAGGTTAGGTTAGGTTAGGTTAGGTTAGGTTAGGTTAGGTTAGGTTAGGTTAGGTTAGGTTAGGTTAGGTTAGGTTAGGTTAGGTTAGGTTAGGTTAGGTTAGGTTAGGTTAGGTTAGGTTAGGTTAGGTTAGGTTAGGTTAGGTTAGGTTAGGTTAGGTTAGGTTAGGTTAGGTTAGGTTAGGTTAGGTTAGGTTAGGTTTTTTTTTTTTTTTTTTTTAAAATGAAACATGCTCCTACAGACTCGAGGTCTGTACTTTTTTTTCTTTTATATTTATTTTGTTATGTTGTTTTTCCAGTTCCGTGCATAATTGATCTTAAAGCCTACGTCGTCGAAAATGTTATTATTATAATTCTTATAATTAAAGTTATTCTATGGTATTTTTTTTTTTTTCTCTTCTTTTCCCCTTTTTTTTTTTTTTTTTTTTTTTTTTTTTTTTTTTTTTTTTTTTTTTTTTTTTTTTTTTTTTGTTTACTTATTTATATATACAACTTATTTCTACAGTGTACAACTTATCTAAGAGCTCGAGTAGCCCAGTTCCCCCTGGCAGCACCCGTTCACGAGTTGACGCACGTATCAGCCATCGATCGACTCGACCATATTAGAGGGAATCAACCGACCCGACACGCGACGCCGCCACCAGATTGAACTTTTTCGTGAGCGTGACTACTCGACCTCAGCTAAAGCTAGAATTATATTCTAAGTGTTATTCTATTGTTATTTTACATTATTATTATTATTATTATTATATATTTTTTTTTTTTTTTTTTTTTTTTTTTCTTTTTTTTTTTTTTTTTTTTTTTTTTTTTTTTAAGTTATGTATATTAGTACAGTCAGTCCAGTGGGGGGGGGGGGATAGCGCCAGCGTTAGCGGGGTGTCTGCTCCCTCTGAGACCTGATGATCTGGTCTCTGACGACGTCGTCACCATTCCGCATAGCCATCCGAAGGTTATAGTCCGAGATTTTGTCGTCTGTAGCCATCTCTGCGCGCGATATGAAACGTGCAACTGCATCGTCTTGCGTACGGTCTGTATAATACACGCAGGTTTTCGTGTGTCTGGAGATGGCCACGACTGCGTGCGGGACACTGAGTAGCAGGCTTGACCTGTTAGCCGTTGTCCGTACAATTACCACTGTCTCGTAGGTAAGTCCCTGTGCTTCGTGTATGGTTAGAGTGCGAGATTCCGTATTGGTGCCGAGTCCCCGGCTGATCAGCAAGGCTTTTTCAGCTTGGGTGTGGACTAAGTATAATGTTTTGTCCAATTTCGGAATGTTCGCCCCCGTGTACCTCTTCAACTTCAGGGAACGTACGAGAGACTTGGACGAGTATATGCCGTTGTACACTTCACTGAGGGCATATGCTACGTCCTGCGGGTTTCTGTACGTACACAGCAACTCTTTTGAGATATACGCAACCGTGTTGGGCCTGTTATAAGATAAAGGAAACAGGTTGTTCCTGTCGATGTACGGTAGCTGGTTATTGTCTCCGATCAAGAGTGCTTCGCCGGCTCCTGAGATCTGAGTGGCCATCACTATGGATCCGAAATGATTCATTAGGGCTTCGTCCACCACTAGGCGTGTACACGATTCTCCCCTCATCATTCCGTTTACCAATAGCGATGCCATGGTACGAACGCGCCTTTTGGCGGGTTCCTCACCGATCCGCGGTGCTAGCTTTTCCCTTAGATCTTTGACGGCTTCCGTTGTGGTGGTCACTATTAGGTCTTTGTTGGGATCGACCTGCTCAACGATCCAAGTGGTTTTGCCGCATCCAGGGACCCCGTTCACCCAAGAGAACTTTGGTGTTGTCAAGTGCTTCGGTATTTCGCCTCCGGACAGGTCCCCGAAAATGGTTCTGGCCATTTCGAGGATCCTGCCGTCGAGCATCACCTTAGTGCACTTGGCTACGACTACTATGGTCTCTTCGGGTGGGGTCCGGAAGCGGAGCACCCCCTCTCCCTCCTCTTCCCGTTCCACGAAACCTGAGGCGCTGCAGTAGGCTGCCATATATTCCCCCGACATAGTTCCGCTCAGTACGCGACCCTCGTCGTTGTCGTATACCGCAGCCCCCGCTTCGTCCAACTTCACCTGAAGCAGTCCTAGATTTCCACGCTTGTAGGTTTGCAAGATCGATTTGCAAATATCTTCGTTGACTTTTCGCGTGGCTGTCGTGACTGCCAGATATTCTGTTAGGGCGTTCGCCAAGTGGTCTCGTGGTGTGTTCGCTGGTCTGAGTTGGGGCTGTGTCACCTGTCCCATGGCCGCCCGGGTTCGGGTCCCGGTTTGCTGCCTCACCGGACTTGGCGTTGGGGGCGCTGTAAACCTTTCTACCGCTGATTCTATAGACAGTGTTTCCCTTATCTTTTTAATTTTTGTTTTGACCGGTTCGGGGATTGCCTGTGTTATCCGGTTGAGCACTGAAGTGAAAAGAGACTTGTGCCTTTCTTTGCTCTTTCCACTTGTCCCCCGCATCGCCGAGCTGCGTTCTGCCTCCACTCTCTGCTGGAGCCGTTCCGAGCCGCTGATGTTCGGGTTCAGAACTGGGTGTCCCCAGCAGTCTGTCTGCTCAGTCGGGGCGCCCTGGCCGCGGCGCTGTGGTATAAGATAACTCAGGTTTTCGCCCCGGTTCTCATACACCACCACCTCATGATGTTTAGAGGCTGCAAGGGCACCTACGTAGTCACTGGTGTTGCCCTTCATGTACGCCACGACCATTGCGTCCACACTGATCTTCTTAGGAGTGGAGGATTCCCCCTGGTCTCGCCCCCCCATCGCCGACAGCGCCCTACATGCCTGTTGAAATTCCGTCACTTCGTCGCCGGTGCTGAACAGTGCAACGATTTTGTTTTTCGCTCTCACTATTCGGCACCGCTGACCCTCTACGGTGACGGTAGGCATTGTGTCGTACACTTTGCGACGCATGGTGGTTTTAAGGGTGCTGCCGTTCAGCAGGAGGCCGAGACCCGGCGAGATTCTGACATTTGTTTTCGCTCCGGCGTTGCAGAAGGCTATGCCCAGCCTCTCCGAGTTGTTATCCATGAACAGGGCAACTCCCCGGAGGCTGATTCCTGGCTTCCCCGTTTCACCGCAGCTGAGGAACGAGAATGTTTGCGGCCCTGTTTGTGATGTTTGTGGTGTTATCTGTGTTTGTGGAGTTATCTGTGTTTGTGTAGTTGATGTGGATGGTTGTGAGTGTGTTGGTGTTGGCATTGATGTTTGAAGAGTGCTATTTCTTGCTGACGCTTTTTGTGCGACTTCCTCCATGAAGTTTAATAGATGGGGTCTGGTCTTTTTCGCGTGCAACAGCTCCCTCATGTTGTGTTTTGTTAATTTGGTGTCCGTTTTGCACTCCAAGTTGTACCGGGGTATTTGGAATCTAGGGCATTCGAGCAACAAGTGGTTCACCGACTCGGTGATGTTCGGGTCGCACTCACATCCAGGGTTTTCTTTCAACCTGAACCGGTGTAAGTACTCACCAAAACCGCCGTGTCCCGTCAGGACTTGGGTTTGATAGTGGGTCATCTTTGTTTCCCTTATGACGCTGTAGGCTTTGCTTACATCCGGAAAGAAAGTTTTTGTGACCGCGCCCTTTGGTGAGGAATCGTACCTGGCTTGCCATTTATGTATTGATTCCTCCCTGATCTTTCTCCTGACGTAGGATAGCGGCACTGCCGCGTAGTCGGGTGTATGGGCTGGTTTTAGAGCCCCTTCTTTTGCTAGCTCGTCTGCCCTTTCATTTCCCTCCGTGCCTACGTGCGCTCTGAGCCAGAATAGGCGTACCTGTCTCCCCTGTGTTTGGATTTCCGCTATGCACTCTTTGATGGATTTTGCCAGAGGGTGAAGGAGCTTTGGGCCGCTCAACATTTCCAGCGACGATCTTGAGTCGCTTAAAATGTTTATCATTGCCACTCCGCTTTCCTTAGCCCTGGCGACTGCTCTGTGGAGTGCATATAGCTCTGACTGGAACACCGTGCATGAGGGGTCAAGCGTGAAAGTCTCGCTGTGGGACTCTGATCCTTTCTCCCACCATGTTAGAGCAGCTCCTACCTTGCCCTCCATCTTACTGCCGTCAGTGTAGACTTGCGGTCCTGTAATGTGGAGTGCATCCTGGGTTGCTTGGGTCATGTCCTCGAGGAGGTCATATTCGATAGTGACCTGTGTTGAGGGATGTGGCAGGGATGTTGTCTGCACCCTCTCCTCAAGTGTACGACCTGGCGGGAGGTAGTCCAGCGAGTATCCTTTTTTCGCTTCGTACAGGGACGCTGTTTCCTGTATGCGCAGATCTAGAGGGAGAATTCCCGCTAGAACCAGTGCCGCGTTCAACGATGTTGTTCTGTACGCTTTGCTGATTCTTTGCGCGAAACCCCTTTGGAGTGCATTTATTAGTTTCAGGTTCATCTGAAGCTCAGTTGCTTTTGCCCATGCGCAGGCCCCATATGTCATTATGGGCTCTATCACTGCGACGTAGATGGTCCTGATGATCTCTTTGTTCAGTCCCCAGGTAACCTTCGCTGCGCACGCCAGTTGCTTATATATGTTTGTGGATCTTTTGCATATATCCTGGACGTGCTTGTTGAAGTTGAGGTTACTATCGATGGTAAGTCCGAGGATTTTGATCTCGTCCACTAGGGCCAACGGGGTTCCAGACATTGTTATTTGTGGGTAGTTAAACTTCAGTTTCTTTGTTAGCAGCATTGCGTGTGTTTTATGTGCTGCGAAGTTCAACTTGTTGTCTTTACCCCAAACAACTGTCTCTCCCAGGACCCTGTTGATGGGATCGACCATCTCTTCTATGGACTTTCCAGAGAACACCAGTATACCGTCGTCTGCGAACGCTTGGCAGTAGACTTCCTCGACCGATAGTTTTTGCAGGAGGGGATCCAAGATGATGTTCCAGAAGGTGGGGCCTCCTATTGAGCCTTGGACACATCCTTTGCTTGTTTCCCTTTCGCTGGTTTCTCCTGCATAGTTGACAACTATCTTCCGGTCATTGAGGTATGATTCCACTGCTAGGTACAGATTTCTCGGGCATTTCCTGAGCAACAGTTGTTGTTTAAGAGCCGGCCACCACGCGTTATCGAATGCACCCTCTATGTCCAGTGAGACGATAATGACGGACTTTTTTTGCTCCATCTCGGTTCTTACGTGTCTCATAAGGTCGTAGAGGGCGTCCTCGGTTCCGCGTTGCGGCATGAACCCGTACTGCTTTTTGCTGATAGTTGGAATTAGGTGCCATTGTAGTCTACCCACCAAGAGCTTTTCTACTATCTTCCCGAGCACTGATAGAAGTCCTATGGGGCGATAGGATTTCGGGTGAGTGTAGTCTTCTTTGCCCGGTTTGGTTAGGATGACCACGTGGGCGATTTTCCAGAGCTTGGGGAAGTATGATAGAGCTAGGCATTTGTTTGCTATTGCCATAAATATCTTCCTTTCGCAATGGATCGCCCGGGCGCATATGTCCGAGGTTAACCCGTCCGGTCCGGGTGCCTTTTTGGGATTCTGTGCTTTTAGCACGGTCTCCAGTTCGGCCTCCGTGAACGGGGGGTCATCCTCTTTCAATTCTTCCAACTGTTCAGGGTTTCTGCTCACTATGGTTCGGATATTTGTGTGATGTGGTGTATCGGTTATTATCGTGTCATCGGGATAGAAAGTTTGTGCTAAGAGATCGGCGGACTTTTTCGGATCTAAAGTATTGCCTTCCGGCCCCCTTAAAAGCACTTCCTCTTTTCTACTGGATGTTTTCCTGATGACCCGGTAGATTCCGTCCCACATACTTTCCTTTTCCTGAGTGGTGCAGAACTCCTTCCAGCTTTTTGTTTGAGATTTGGATACCGTTTCGGCGTAGTTTGCTTTTGCCTCGCGGTATTCCTGCAGCACGTGGTCCATTCGGTGGGGGGCAGCATTGCGTATCCTTCTCTTTTTACGGATCACGTCTTTTTTAAGCTGCTCTATCTCCTCGTTCCACCACGGGGGGGTAGCTTTCCTTCTCTTGGTGCCTATCTTCGGGATTGCGGAGTCGCATGCTTCCCGAATTGCTGCTGTGTAGGCTTCGACAAGGACGTCCACTTCCTCTCCGGTCTTCGCCATATTTATCCTGCTAGGTGTTAAGTCCTTCTCCTCCAGGGACCGCCGCAGGTGTCCATCGAACACCGACCAGTTCGCCTTTTTTGTGTTGTACACCCTGGTTCCCGATTGGGCTGCTGGTTGAAGCCTTTCTCCAAGTTCCAGTGAGTACGTCACGGCGTGATGGTCTGAGCTTGGTGTCAGCGTTCGATCGACCCTCCACGACTTAACTTTTCCTAGAAGAGAAGTACTACAGGCGGTTACGTCGACTATACTCTTTCTGAGCCTGCCTTTGTACGGGGCTTCGAAAGTGGGCGTCGATCCGGTGTTGAGGATGTGGAAGTCCATTTCACCCAGGAAATTGTTGTACGCTTCCCCTCGCTCGTCGTTGTCGGAACTGCCCCACCATTGGCTCCAGGCGTTTACGTCGCCTCCCACTATCAGTTTGTCTGTATCGAGCTTTCGGCATGCTGCTTTGGTTCTCTCAATATACGGCTCTATATCGACTTCCCCGTCGTAGTAGACTGAGACTACTCCAAGTTTCAGGTTTCCGGCCATAATGATTGCTGCCGATTCCGTTTCGGTCACCAGCTGGGGGTCATTAATGATTCTCAGCCGGTCATCGAAGACGATTATCGCTGCTTTTACATTTGTCTGCCTGTTGAGAGTGCACTGGATGACTTTAGTGCCGGGGTATTGCTTTAACGTGCCTCTGGATCCCACATAGGGCTCCTGTACCAGTGCTATAGCTGTTCCCCGTTCTCCTGCTTCTTTCAGCAGTTCGGCAGTGGCTTGCTTGCAGCGTCCAAGGTTGGCTTGGATGATTCCCAACCTCGTTCCTGCCGCTACGGGGGGTGTGTCTGAGCCGTTACTGTTTTGGTCGCCTTTAGCAGTATGCTATCTTGGAACGGGCTATCCTGTCCCACACTTGTCTCTCAGGGCATTCTTCGCTGAATGCCATGTGTGGAAAGGTTTGGTTGTCACCCTTTGCCTTTTTGCAGTTTCTGCAGTTTGGTGCCCCTCTCTCTTTTCGGACGTTGCATTCCTGCCATGAGTGTTCTCCTCCGCAAAAGTTGCAGAATTGCTTCGTTTCACGGCAGTGTGCTTTTGTATGTCCGAACCCGAGGCATTTGGGACATTGTACGAGCGGGGAGTGATCCTCCACATCTCTCTTCTGGAGATCTATGTGGACCGATCCCGCTTCGAGCATGCGGCGATGTAGTTCGGGTGATACTTCTATGATCAGATGGCATTGGAGCTCGTTCCTTGCTCGTTTTCTGTACCTCACTCTTATGGATGACTGGTCTCCCTTCAGGCCCTCAAAAAGTTTCTTGTTTTGGGCTTTTAGATTTTCGACTATTTCGTCATCCTTGAGGTACGCCATGACGTTGCTGATTTTTATTTGTGGGTTTGACGGTTTAGCCTCATGAACCTGAAGGTTCTTATTTTTTTTTATTTGGGTGTGTATTTTCGTAAGTTCTTCCCTGCCCTCACAGCTCAGCAGGACCCTGCTATTCTTGGCCTTGCGGATTCGGTCCACCTTAAGCCCCGTGGTTTTCAAATCCAGGGTTGTTCTGATCGTCTCGATCACTTTCTCCCCGGTATTTTGGGGGTCGGTGCTCGAGACTATCAGAGTATGATTGGAGGCTGTCTGGGGGACCATACTCGCTACTGCCGCATAGGTTCTGGTGGGCTGTGCTGGCGTGGAAGTGCTTTTCCTAGAGAAGGAGCTGTTGTACCACTCCATTTTTTTATTAAGGGCCCTTGACTGGTCTGCCACTACCGCGACGTCGGCCCTCAGAGGTTTTATGATACCCTCAATTTGGGCCGCCGCATCGGCAACAACTATCTCCGAGCTTAAGGGCCTCTCGTTTACTGGATGTGATGCCTGCATCGTAGCGTCCTTAACCTCTTCAAGGCCCTCTAGTATCCTGGATGTTTTCGATACCAGGGGAGCCGTTGCCTCCTTTATTTCTTCCGCAATCTCCTCCTTGGAGGGCGGCTGCCTGCTTAGGAGGCCCTGGCTTAGGTGGATTAATTCCTGCCTAAGTTGGTTTACCTCTTCCCTCAGTTTTTCCGAGGTTTCGCTGGCTTCCGTTTTTGATGGTGGTGGCGGAGATTGCGGGGAGCGGGCTCTGAGTATAGCGTCGTCTTTTGTATCCATTTTTAAATAGTGTATGTCTGTTGCTAGGGCGCTGACTGTGGTGTTTAGAGTTGTTAATGTGTCTGCCATTTTTAGGTTTTTGTTTTTTTTTTTGTTCGGGATGCTCCTCTTCATTGCTCTGTGCCTCGGTTTACCTTTTTTCTGTGCCATTTGCGGCTCCTTTGGCTTTGTGGTTTCTTGATGGATGGCTCTCACCATTTTGATGGTGTCATCCATCTCGAAGTTTAGCCAGCTTTGGACGCCGGTGACTGATTTGTGGCACTCCGACAGGGCTTCCTTGTTCTCCTGGAGTCTCCTGTCGAATTCTTCTCTCTGTGTTTTGAGCTCCCTTGAGTGGGCCCTCTCGACGCGAACCAGTTCTCTGGCGGCCCGCGTTTTTTCGGTCTCCAGGCTGAGCTTCGCTCTATTTCTGGAGTCCGCTAGTGAGAGGACCATCTCGTAGAAGCTACTCAGGCATCCTACGGCGATTGCTTTGAGCTCCCTTTTCAGTGTTTTAGAGCTTTCCAGTGCGTCCTTGCCGGTTTGGAGGAGCTGCCTTGCCTTCTCGGTCGCGAGATCTTTGCAGACCCCTGTTGGTGATCCGAAGATAGCGGGGAGCATGCTGTCCCTTCTGCTGGTGACACTTTCCAGGTCCGACCAGTTGTCTTCCGAGTCCATATCTGATGCTTGCCCGATGTATCCCTTTTCCTCTTCGTGGTCGGTTAGGTTAGGTTAGGTTAGGTTAGGTTAGGTTAGGTTAGGTTTTTTTTTTTTTTTTTTTTTTTTTTTTTTAATGATTTCACATTCTTTCCGCCTTACGGGTGGAGGCGCCCTTGGCTACTTTTGTTTATTGTACAACTTGTTCTTGTATGTGTGTGTATTTTTTGAAGTTTTATCTTCTATTTTTGTTATCTAATAATTTATTCCATCATACGGTTTAACTAATTTTTATTTTTCAATGGGATCATATTTTAACTTTTTCTTATTTGACTACTGTATAATATAACATGCTATTATTACTTTTTTACTTATCTTAGTTTTGTATTATATTTTTTATCTTCCATTTATATTTTATAATTACGTTGTATTCTTCTCTGTATATCTATTTCTTACTTCTATTTGATCTATTGTATATTTCTTTTAAAATCTTGGTTTTCATCGTATGACTGTATTTGTTTTTATGTATATATATTTATCGAATTTATTACATTTTTTATTTGTCTTCCTTTTCTGTATCATCATACCTTAAAATCTGGAGTTTTATAATCTAAATTATAAATACCCAATTTCCTTCTCTGTTTTAGACAACAATCGACTACGAGACGCAAGATATTTCCCTTCGTGGTGTACGCCTTGATCAGAAGAGATAGTTCCTATCTTTCTGATCAAGGCTCTTATCCAACACTTGCGCCTCGCACCCGATTACTGTCTATGCTTCCCTGTCGTTCCAATGTTATGTCTGTCTGTCTGTCTGTCTGGTCGAGTCACAAGTTGTACGCCACATTGGCTCTAGCCAGGGCCTCGCGCCTCTGCCTAATAGGGCATTCAGTGCTGAAGGCATTGTGAACCAGGTCTTGAAGTTTAGCCTCCTTGCAGTTCCTACAGGAAGGTGGGACTCCCGCCACCAAGTCCTCACATTGAGCCCTCAGGTGCGGGCCTCCGCAGTGGCTGCACACGTCAACCTCCAGCTCACAGAATCGCCGACCGTGCCCATATCCCAGACAGCGCGAGCACTGAATGAGAGGGGATTGGTCGGCGACCCTTATCCGCTGGAGGTCCACGTGCACAGCCCCAGCTGAGGTCAATCTCTGCCACAAAATGGGAGATACCCTGAGGACTCTATGGCTCTTAAGCGGGTTTTTCGTCCTCTTCCTGTAGACAATCTGCATTCGGACGTCATCCTCTTTGAGTCCTTCAAAGAGGCCAACGTTCTGAGTTTGCAATGCCTTCAGCACCGTATCATCGGAATGCTCTTCCAGTAGGTCCCGGAAGATGACTAGCGGGTCTTTGTTTTTAAGGTCTAAAATTTTTAAACTATTATCTTCTTTCTCAATTTTATCTTTAATTTTTACTATGTCTTCTCTTTTCTTACACCCGATAATCACCTTCTGGTCCCTAGACTTCCTGAGCATATCTACGAACCCTCCATTTTCTGTCGCATTTATTGCCCTTCTAATTTTTGTAACGACATCCTCCCCTGTGTCTTTCGAAATGGTCGATGAGACCACCACCGAGTGCATGGCGGAAACTCCGAGCTTTTGCTTCGGAGGTGCCGCCACTACGCTCGCGTAGGTAGTCGTTTCTCGTTTTGGTAGTTCTTTTAGGATTGTGGTGAGTTCTGACATCTGCTTACTATTTTCTAACAGTATTTTCTTATATTCACTCATCTCCTCCACAATCCTATCGTCTCTTTTGGTTTCTGTCAAAATATCATTTTTTACCGACTCTTCATCCTCATTTATCACCATTTCGAATAGCTTTGTCAAAATTTCTATTATGTTTTCCTTAATTGAGGTTTTTATATTGCCCGATTGCTTAAGTTGGGCCTTGCCCTCCTGGAGCAACCTAAAGGCTTTTGAATTCCTACTTTCGTCCCTCGGCAATTTTTCTCCTGAGGGCCCCGACGACCCCTCGCTATTTGTTCTAATTTGTTTTGCTATATGAGCATCGTCATTTAAATTTTTGCCTACTTTTTTAACTGATCTAACTTTAGTCTTAGTGATTGTCTTGTTTAGTATAACGGGGATGTCGGGCTCCTCAGGCGAAAAAGTGAGGGTACGCTTGGTGGATGGAGTGCGAAACATTTTGAGTATTTAGGGGGGGATTTAAGGGAGGGGAGATTGCGTCAGTCCGGAAGTAATCACGATTAAAATATAATATTGTAAAAGTTGTATAAGTCCTAAAAAAAATTTTTAATCAATTATTTATTTATTTTGCGCTCTGATTTAATACGCTTTAATTATTATTTTGTCAGTCTTTTACTGTATGTATAGGTACAGTAATTAGTTTAAAATATTTATTTATTAATTAAGTTATATTAAATTAAATTAGATTAAAATAGTCAGTCTTTTGCTGTATGTACAGGTACAGCAAATTGTTAAAAGTATTTATTAATTAAATTAAAAATAGAGCCTATAATATAAATTGTTGTTAAAATGAGTTATTCCTATTATAAATGTATAGGTAATTGTCAACGGGCACCAGCCCTTGGTCTCTACTTCACTACGCGGTAGGCGGAGTCAAATACTATTCATATAGACAATAGTTGCAGTCTATACACTATCCCTCAATTTACTTAATTATCAGATTTCCAATAATAAAGCAGATCGTAGTCTTAATTTTTTACTAATATTTATTAGCAAAGTCCCTTATTAAAAAAGCTTTTATTTAGTGTATTTCTCTCACGCCTAACACGTTAGAATTAAAATGAACGAAATTCCAAAAAATGTTTTTGACCCCTGTCCGAAGTTGATATCCCGAGTAATTTACGGGAGGGTGGGCGGGCAAATTTTTCAAAAAGTATACGTCCGATCTTCGAAAACGGGGTGTCGCTGGACTCGTCTCGGCGAGACGGATCGAATGAAGCCAAAAATAGAAAATTTTTAGTAGAAAATTTATAAATTTTCAAAGAAAATGTAGTTTTTTGAATTTTGGAAATGCCGTAGCAAGTCCAAATAAGGTCCGATGAGACCGAGAAGCGGCTCAATCGACGCGGGGCGACGGAATCTACGAGAAAAAATAAAATTTGGAACAACCAGTGTCCTTGGAAAATTTGGAAAATTCAAAAATGCAAAGTTTTTATAGTTTTTTGGAAAATTTAGTATGGGGCGCGCACGAAAATCAAATCCGTATGCGCACCGTTTAAATAGCGCCGAATTATCGAATCCAACGATATATCACACATATACTTTTGAGGAAATTTTTTGAAAATTTTAATACCAATGTATGGAGAAAAGCACTTACCAAGTAACCTCGGTATGCTAGTTTTGGACAAATCCTAGAATTTTTCAAAAAGTATACGTCCGATCTTCGAAAACGGGGTGTCGCTGGACTCGTCTCGGCGAGACGGATCGAATGAAGCCAAAAATAGAAAATTTTTAGTAGAAAATTTATAAATTTTCAAAGAAAATGTAGTTTTTTGAATTTTGGAAATGCCGTAGCAAGTCCAAATAAGGTCCGATGAGACCGAGAAGCGGCTCAATCGACGCGGGGCGACGGAATCTACGAGAAAAAATAAAATTTGGAACAACCAGTGTCCTTGGAAAATTTGGAAAATTCAAAAATGCAAAGTTTTTATAGTTTTTTGGAAAATTTAGTATGGGGCGCGCACGAAAATCAAATCCGTATGCGCACCGTTTAAATAGCGCCGAATTATCGAATCCAACGATATATCACACATATACTTTTGAGGAAATTTTTTGAAAATTTTAATACCAATGTATGGAGAAAAGCACTTACCAAGTAACCTCGGTATGCTAGTTTTGGACAAATCCTAGAATTTTTCAAAAAGTATACGTCCGATCTTCGAAAACGGGGTGTCGCTGGACTCGTCTCGGCGAGACGGATCGAATGAAGCCAAAAATAGAAAATTTTTAGTAGAAAATTTATAAATTTTCAAAGAAAATGTAGTTTTTTGAATTTTGGAAATGCCGTAGCAAGTCCAAATAAGGTCCGATGAGACCGAGAAGCGGCTCAATCGACGCGGGGCGACGGAATCTACGAGAAAAAATAAAATTTGGAACAACCAGTGTCCTTGGAAAATTTGGAAAATTCAAAAATGCAAAGTTTTTATAGTTTTTTGGAAAATTTAGTATGGGGCGCGCACGAAAATCAAATCCGTATGCGCACCGTTTAAATAGCGCCGAATTATCGAATCCAACGATATATCACACATATACTTTTGAGGAAATTTTTTGAAAATTTTAATACCAATGTATGGAGAAAAGCACTTACCAAGTAACCTCGGTATGCTAGTTTTGGACAAATCCTAGAATTTTTCAAAAAGTATACGTCCGATCTTCGAAAACGGGGTGTCGCTGGACTCGTCTCGGCGAGACGGATCGAATGAAGCCAAAAATAGAAAATTTTTAGTAGAAAATTTATAAATTTTCAAAGAAAATGTAGTTTTTTGAATTTTGGAAATGCCGTAGCAAGTCCAAATAAGGTCCGATGAGACCGAGAAGCGGCTCAATCGACGCGGGGCGACGGAATCTACGAGAAAAAATAAAATTTGGAACAACCAGTGTCCTTGGAAAATTTGGAAAATTCAAAAATGCAAAGTTTTTATAGTTTTTTGGAAAATTTAGTATGGGGCGCGCACGAAAATCAAATCCGTATGCGCACCGTTTAAATAGCGCCGAATTATCGAATCCAACGATATATCACACATATACTTTTGAGGAAATTTTTTGAAAATTTTAATACCAATGTATGGAGAAAAGCACTTACCAAGTAACCTCGGTATGCTAGTTTTGGACAAATCCTAGAATTTTTCAAAAAGTATACGTCCGATCTTCGAAAACGGGGTGTCGCTGGACTCGTCTCGGCGAGACGGATCGAATGAAGCCAAAAATAGAAAATTTTTAGTAGAAAATTTATAAATTTTCAAAGAAAATGTAGTTTTTTGAATTTTGGAAATGCCGTAGCAAGTCCAAATAAGGTCCGATGAGACCGAGAAGCGGCTCAATCGACGCGGGGCGACGGAATCTACGAGAAAAAATAAAATTTGGAACAACCAGTGTCCTTGGAAAATTTGGAAAATTCAAAAATGCAAAGTTTTTATAGTTTTTTGGAAAATTTAGTATGGGGCGCGCACGAAAATCAAATCCGTATGCGCACCGTTTAAATAGCGCCGAATTATCGAATCCAACGATATATCACACATATACTTTTGAGGAAATTTTTTGAAAATTTTAATACCAATGTATGGAGAAAAGCACTTACCAAGTAACCTCGGTATGCTAGTTTTGGACAAATCCTAGAATTTTTCAAAAAGTATACGTCCGATCTTCGAAAACGGGGTGTCGCTGGACTCGTCTCGGCGAGACGGATCGAATGAAGCCAAAAATAGAAAATTTTTAGTAGAAAATTTATAAATTTTCAAAGAAAATGTAGTTTTTTGAATTTTGGAAATGCCGTAGCAAGTCCAAATAAGGTCCGATGAGACCGAGAAGCGGCTCAATCGACGCGGGGCGACGGAATCTACGAGAAAAAATAAAATTTGGAACAACCAGTGTCCTTGGAAAATTTGGAAAATTCAAAAATGCAAAGTTTTTATAGTTTTTTGGAAAATTTAGTATGGGGCGCGCACGAAAATCAAATCCGTATGCGCACCGTTTAAATAGCGCCGAATTATCGAATCCAACGATATATCACACATATACTTTTGAGGAAATTTTTTGAAAATTTTAATACCAATGTATGGAGAAAAGCACTTACCAAGTAACCTCGGTATGCTAGTTTTGGACAAATCCTAGAATTTTTCAAAAAGTATACGTCCGATCTTCGAAAACGGGGTGTCGCTGGACTCGTCTCGGCGAGACGGATCGAATGAAGCCAAAAATAGAAAATTTTTAGTAGAAAATTTATAAATTTTCAAAGAAAATGTAGTTTTTTGAATTTTGGAAATGCCGTAGCAAGTCCAAATAAGGTCCGATGAGACCGAGAAGCGGCTCAATCGACGCGGGGCGACGGAATCTACGAGAAAAAATAAAATTTGGAACAACCAGTGTCCTTGGAAAATTTGGAAAATTCAAAAATGCAAAGTTTTTATAGTTTTTTGGAAAATTTAGTATGGGGCGCGCACGAAAATCAAATCCGTATGCGCACCGTTTAAATAGCGCCGAATTATCGAATCCAACGATATATCACACATATACTTTTGAGGAAATTTTTTGAAAATTTTAATACCAATGTATGGAGAAAAGCACTTACCAAGTAACCTCGGTATGCTAGTTTTGGACAAATCCTAGAATTTTTCAAAAAGTATACGTCCGATCTTCGAAAACGGGGTGTCGCTGGACTCGTCTCGGCGAGACGGATCGAATGAAGCCAAAAATAGAAAATTTTTAGTAGAAAATTTATAAATTTTCAAAGAAAATGTAGTTTTTTGAATTTTGGAAATGCCGTAGCAAGTCCAAATAAGGTCCGATGAGACCGAGAAGCGGCTCAATCGACGCGGGGCGACGGAATCTACGAGAAAAAATAAAATTTGGAACAACCAGTGTCCTTGGAAAATTTGGAAAATTCAAAAATGCAAAGTTTTTATAGTTTTTTGGAAAATTTAGTATGGGGCGCGCACGAAAATCAAATCCGTATGCGCACCGTTTAAATAGCGCCGAATTATCGAATCCAACGATATATCACACATATACTTTTGAGGAAATTTTTTGAAAATTTTAATACCAATGTATGGAGAAAAGCACTTACCAAGTAACCTCGGTATGCTAGTTTTGGACAAATCCTAGAATTTTTCAAAAAGTATACGTCCGATCTTCGAAAACGGGGTGTCGCTGGACTCGTCTCGGCGAGACGGATCGAATGAAGCCAAAAATAGAAAATTTTTAGTAGAAAATTTATAAATTTTCAAAGAAAATGTAGTTTTTTGAATTTTGGAAATGCCGTAGCAAGTCCAAATAAGGTCCGATGAGACCGAGAAGCGGCTCAATCGACGCGGGGCGACGGAATCTACGAGAAAAAATAAAATTTGGAACAACCAGTGTCCTTGGAAAATTTGGAAAATTCAAAAATGCAAAGTTTTTATAGTTTTTTGGAAAATTTAGTATGGGGCGCGCACGAAAATCAAATCCGTATGCGCACCGTTTAAATAGCGCCGAATTATCGAATCCAACGATATATCACACATATACTTTTGAGGAAATTTTTTGAAAATTTTAATACCAATGTATGGAGAAAAGCACTTACCAAGTAACCTCGGTATGCTAGTTTTGGACAAATCCTAGAATTTTTCAAAAAGTATACGTCCGATCTTCGAAAACGGGGTGTCGCTGGACTCGTCTCGGCGAGACGGATCGAATGAAGCCAAAAATAGAAAATTTTTAGTAGAAAATTTATAAATTTTCAAAGAAAATGTAGTTTTTTGAATTTTGGAAATGCCGTAGCAAGTCCAAATAAGGTCCGATGAGACCGAGAAGCGGCTCAATCGACGCGGGGCGACGGAATCTACGAGAAAAAATAAAATTTGGAACAACCAGTGTCCTTGGAAAATTTGGAAAATTCAAAAATGCAAAGTTTTTATAGTTTTTTGGAAAATTTAGTATGGGGCGCGCACGAAAATCAAATCCGTATGCGCACCGTTTAAATAGCGCCGAATTATCGAATCCAACGATATATCACACATATACTTTTGAGGAAATTTTTTGAAAATTTTAATACCAATGTATGGAGAAAAGCACTTACCAAGTAACCTCGGTATGCTAGTTTTGGACAAATCCTAGAATTTTTCAAAAAGTATACGTCCGATCTTCGAAAACGGGGTGTCGCTGGACTCGTCTCGGCGAGACGGATCGAATGAAGCCAAAAATAGAAAATTTTTAGTAGAAAATTTATAAATTTTCAAAGAAAATGTAGTTTTTTGAATTTTGGAAATGCCGTAGCAAGTCCAAATAAGGTCCGATGAGACCGAGAAGCGGCTCAATCGACGCGGGGCGACGGAATCTACGAGAAAAAATAAAATTTGGAACAACCAGTGTCCTTGGAAAATTTGGAAAATTCAAAAATGCAAAGTTTTTATAGTTTTTTGGAAAATTTAGTATGGGGCGCGCACGAAAATCAAATCCGTATGCGCACCGTTTAAATAGCGCCGAATTATCGAATCCAACGATATATCACACATATACTTTTGAGGAAATTTTTTGAAAATTTTAATACCAATGTATGGAGAAAAGCACTTACCAAGTAACCTCGGTATGCTAGTTTTGGACAAATCCTAGAATTTTTCAAAAAGTATACGTCCGATCTTCGAAAACGGGGTGTCGCTGGACTCGTCTCGGCGAGACGGATCGAATGAAGCCAAAAATAGAAAATTTTTAGTAGAAAATTTATAAATTTTCAAAGAAAATGTAGTTTTTTGAATTTTGGAAATGCCGTAGCAAGTCCAAATAAGGTCCGATGAGACCGAGAAGCGGCTCAATCGACGCGGGGCGACGGAATCTACGAGAAAAAATAAAATTTGGAACAACCAGTGTCCTTGGAAAATTTGGAAAATTCAAAAATGCAAAGTTTTTATAGTTTTTTGGAAAATTTAGTATGGGGCGCGCACGAAAATCAAATCCGTATGCGCACCGTTTAAATAGCGCCGAATTATCGAATCCAACGATATATCACACATATACTTTTGAGGAAATTTTTTGAAAATTTTAATACCAATGTATGGAGAAAAGCACTTACCAAGTAACCTCGGTATGCTAGTTTTGGACAAATCCTAGAATTTTTCAAAAAGTATACGTCCGATCTTCGAAAACGGGGTGTCGCTGGACTCGTCTCGGCGAGACGGATCGAATGAAGCCAAAAATAGAAAATTTTTAGTAGAAAATTTATAAATTTTCAAAGAAAATGTAGTTTTTTGAATTTTGGAAATGCCGTAGCAAGTCCAAATAAGGTCCGATGAGACCGAGAAGCGGCTCAATCGACGCGGGGCGACGGAATCTACGAGAAAAAATAAAATTTGGAACAACCAGTGTCCTTGGAAAATTTGGAAAATTCAAAAATGCAAAGTTTTTATAGTTTTTTGGAAAATTTAGTATGGGGCGCGCACGAAAATCAAATCCGTATGCGCACCGTTTAAATAGCGCCGAATTATCGAATCCAACGATATATCACACATATACTTTTGAGGAAATTTTTTGAAAATTTTAATACCAATGTATGGAGAAAAGCACTTACCAAGTAACCTCGGTATGCTAGTTTTGGACAAATCCTAGAATTTTTCAAAAAGTATACGTCCGATCTTCGAAAACGGGGTGTCGCTGGACTCGTCTCGGCGAGACGGATCGAATGAAGCCAAAAATAGAAAATTTTTAGTAGAAAATTTATAAATTTTCAAAGAAAATGTAGTTTTTTGAATTTTGGAAATGCCGTAGCAAGTCCAAATAAGGTCCGATGAGACCGAGAAGCGGCTCAATCGACGCGGGGCGACGGAATCTACGAGAAAAAATAAAATTTGGAACAACCAGTGTCCTTGGAAAATTTGGAAAATTCAAAAATGCAAAGTTTTTATAGTTTTTTGGAAAATTTAGTATGGGGCGCGCACGAAAATCAAATCCGTATGCGCACCGTTTAAATAGCGCCGAATTATCGAATCCAACGATATATCACACATATACTTTTGAGGAAATTTTTTGAAAATTTTAATACCAATGTATGGAGAAAAGCACTTACCAAGTAACCTCGGTATGCTAGTTTTGGACAAATCCTAGAATTTTTCAAAAAGTATACGTCCGATCTTCGAAAACGGGGTGTCGCTGGACTCGTCTCGGCGAGACGGATCGAATGAAGCCAAAAATAGAAAATTTTTAGTAGAAAATTTATAAATTTTCAAAGAAAATGTAGTTTTTTGAATTTTGGAAATGCCGTAGCAAGTCCAAATAAGGTCCGATGAGACCGAGAAGCGGCTCAATCGACGCGGGGCGACGGAATCTACGAGAAAAAATAAAATTTGGAACAACCAGTGTCCTTGGAAAATTTGGAAAATTCAAAAATGCAAAGTTTTTATAGTTTTTTGGAAAATTTAGTATGGGGCGCGCACGAAAATCAAATCCGTATGCGCACCGTTTAAATAGCGCCGAATTATCGAATCCAACGATATATCACACATATACTTTTGAGGAAATTTTTTGAAAATTTTAATACCAATGTATGGAGAAAAGCACTTACCAAGTAACCTCGGTATGCTAGTTTTGGACAAATCCTAGAATTTTTCAAAAAGTATACGTCCGATCTTCGAAAACGGGGTGTCGCTGGACTCGTCTCGGCGAGACGGATCGAATGAAGCCAAAAATAGAAAATTTTTAGTAGAAAATTTATAAATTTTCAAAGAAAATGTAGTTTTTTGAATTTTGGAAATGCCGTAGCAAGTCCAAATAAGGTCCGATGAGACCGAGAAGCGGCTCAATCGACGCGGGGCGACGGAATCTACGAGAAAAAATAAAATTTGGAACAACCAGTGTCCTTGGAAAATTTGGAAAATTCAAAAATGCAAAGTTTTTATAGTTTTTTGGAAAATTTAGTATGGGGCGCGCACGAAAATCAAATCCGTATGCGCACCGTTTAAATAGCGCCGAATTATCGAATCCAACGATATATCACACATATACTTTTGAGGAAATTTTTTGAAAATTTTAATACCAATGTATGGAGAAAAGCACTTACCAAGTAACCTCGGTATGCTAGTTTTGGACAAATCCTAGAATTTTTCAAAAAGTATACGTCCGATCTTCGAAAACGGGGTGTCGCTGGACTCGTCTCGGCGAGACGGATCGAATGAAGCCAAAAATAGAAAATTTTTAGTAGAAAATTTATAAATTTTCAAAGAAAATGTAGTTTTTTGAATTTTGGAAATGCCGTAGCAAGTCCAAATAAGGTCCGATGAGACCGAGAAGCGGCTCAATCGACGCGGGGCGACGGAATCTACGAGAAAAAATAAAATTTGGAACAACCAGTGTCCTTGGAAAATTTGGAAAATTCAAAAATGCAAAGTTTTTATAGTTTTTTGGAAAATTTAGTATGGGGCGCGCACGAAAATCAAATCCGTATGCGCACCGTTTAAATAGCGCCGAATTATCGAATCCAACGATATATCACACATATACTTTTGAGGAAATTTTTTGAAAATTTTAATACCAATGTATGGAGAAAAGCACTTACCAAGTAACCTCGGTATGCTAGTTTTGGACAAATCCTAGAATTTTTCAAAAAGTATACGTCCGATCTTCGAAAACGGGGTGTCGCTGGACTCGTCTCGGCGAGACGGATCGAATGAAGCCAAAAATAGAAAATTTTTAGTAGAAAATTTATAAATTTTCAAAGAAAATGTAGTTTTTTGAATTTTGGAAATGCCGTAGCAAGTCCAAATAAGGTCCGATGAGACCGAGAAGCGGCTCAATCGACGCGGGGCGACGGAATCTACGAGAAAAAATAAAATTTGGAACAACCAGTGTCCTTGGAAAATTTGGAAAATTCAAAAATGCAAAGTTTTTATAGTTTTTTGGAAAATTTAGTATGGGGCGCGCACGAAAATCAAATCCGTATGCGCACCGTTTAAATAGCGCCGAATTATCGAATCCAACGATATATCACACATATACTTTTGAGGAAATTTTTTGAAAATTTTAATACCAATGTATGGAGAAAAGCACTTACCAAGTAACCTCGGTATGCTAGTTTTGGACAAATCCTAGAATTTTTCAAAAAGTATACGTCCGATCTTCGAAAACGGGGTGTCGCTGGACTCGTCTCGGCGAGACGGATCGAATGAAGCCAAAAATAGAAAATTTTTAGTAGAAAATTTATAAATTTTCAAAGAAAATGTAGTTTTTTGAATTTTGGAAATGCCGTAGCAAGTCCAAATAAGGTCCGATGAGACCGAGAAGCGGCTCAATCGACGCGGGGCGACGGAATCTACGAGAAAAAATAAAATTTGGAACAACCAGTGTCCTTGGAAAATTTGGAAAATTCAAAAATGCAAAGTTTTTATAGTTTTTTGGAAAATTTAGTATGGGGCGCGCACGAAAATCAAATCCGTATGCGCACCGTTTAAATAGCGCCGAATTATCGAATCCAACGATATATCACACATATACTTTTGAGGAAATTTTTTGAAAATTTTAATACCAATGTATGGAGAAAAGCACTTACCAAGTAACCTCGGTATGCTAGTTTTGGACAAATCCTAGAATTTTTCAAAAAGTATACGTCCGATCTTCGAAAACGGGGTGTCGCTGGACTCGTCTCGGCGAGACGGATCGAATGAAGCCAAAAATAGAAAATTTTTAGTAGAAAATTTATAAATTTTCAAAGAAAATGTAGTTTTTTGAATTTTGGAAATGCCGTAGCAAGTCCAAATAAGGTCCGATGAGACCGAGAAGCGGCTCAATCGACGCGGGGCGACGGAATCTACGAGAAAAAATAAAATTTGGAACAACCAGTGTCCTTGGAAAATTTGGAAAATTCAAAAATGCAAAGTTTTTATAGTTTTTTGGAAAATTTAGTATGGGGCGCGCACGAAAATCAAATCCGTATGCGCACCGTTTAAATAGCGCCGAATTATCGAATCCAACGATATATCACACATATACTTTTGAGGAAATTTTTTGAAAATTTTAATACCAATGTATGGAGAAAAGCACTTACCAAGTAACCTCGGTATGCTAGTTTTGGACAAATCCTAGAATTTTTCAAAAAGTATACGTCCGATCTTCGAAAACGGGGTGTCGCTGGACTCGTCTCGGCGAGACGGATCGAATGAAGCCAAAAATAGAAAATTTTTAGTAGAAAATTTATAAATTTTCAAAGAAAATGTAGTTTTTTGAATTTTGGAAATGCCGTAGCAAGTCCAAATAAGGTCCGATGAGACCGAGAAGCGGCTCAATCGACGCGGGGCGACGGAATCTACGAGAAAAAATAAAATTTGGAACAACCAGTGTCCTTGGAAAATTTGGAAAATTCAAAAATGCAAAGTTTTTATAGTTTTTTGGAAAATTTAGTATGGGGCGCGCACGAAAATCAAATCCGTATGCGCACCGTTTAAATAGCGCCGAATTATCGAATCCAACGATATATCACACATATACTTTTGAGGAAATTTTTTGAAAATTTTAATACCAATGTATGGAGAAAAGCACTTACCAAGTAACCTCGGTATGCTAGTTTTGGACAAATCCTAGAATTTTTCAAAAAGTATACGTCCGATCTTCGAAAACGGGGTGTCGCTGGACTCGTCTCGGCGAGACGGATCGAATGAAGCCAAAAATAGAAAATTTTTAGTAGAAAATTTATAAATTTTCAAAGAAAATGTAGTTTTTTGAATTTTGGAAATGCCGTAGCAAGTCCAAATAAGGTCCGATGAGACCGAGAAGCGGCTCAATCGACGCGGGGCGACGGAATCTACGAGAAAAAATAAAATTTGGAACAACCAGTGTCCTTGGAAAATTTGGAAAATTCAAAAATGCAAAGTTTTTATAGTTTTTTGGAAAATTTAGTATGGGGCGCGCACGAAAATCAAATCCGTATGCGCACCGTTTAAATAGCGCCGAATTATCGAATCCAACGATATATCACACATATACTTTTGAGGAAATTTTTTGAAAATTTTAATACCAATGTATGGAGAAAAGCACTTACCAAGTAACCTCGGTATGCTAGTTTTGGACAAATCCTAGAATTTTTCAAAAAGTATACGTCCGATCTTCGAAAACGGGGTGTCGCTGGACTCGTCTCGGCGAGACGGATCGAATGAAGCCAAAAATAGAAAATTTTTAGTAGAAAATTTATAAATTTTCAAAGAAAATGTAGTTTTTTGAATTTTGGAAATGCCGTAGCAAGTCCAAATAAGGTCCGATGAGACCGAGAAGCGGCTCAATCGACGCGGGGCGACGGAATCTACGAGAAAAAATAAAATTTGGAACAACCAGTGTCCTTGGAAAATTTGGAAAATTCAAAAATGCAAAGTTTTTATAGTTTTTTGGAAAATTTAGTATGGGGCGCGCACGAAAATCAAATCCGTATGCGCACCGTTTAAATAGCGCCGAATTATCGAATCCAACGATATATCACACATATACTTTTGAGGAAATTTTTTGAAAATTTTAATACCAATGTATGGAGAAAAGCACTTACCAAGTAACCTCGGTATGCTAGTTTTGGACAAATCCTAGAATTTTTCAAAAAGTATACGTCCGATCTTCGAAAACGGGGTGTCGCTGGACTCGTCTCG